>QVRM01006656.1:0-34091 GCA_003439945.1 Dermanyssus gallinae
CCCTTAAATCTGATCGCACCCCTAACAAGTCTTCGCCCCAGACCGACTATGACGACGACGGTATAAGCGACAACAATAATAACAGCGCTGCCCAAACAGCAGCATAGCAGTATTGCGTTATGTAACAACAACAACAACAACAACAACAAATACAGGAAGAAGAAGAAGAATGCCACCATCACCATCATAAGTGGTCGTCCGCCATCATATATCACTGCGAGCACCATAGCCGTTAATTACAGCGCAATTAGTATTGTCATCATTATCGGTATCGTAAACGTGTCGTCGTTATAATGTCACTGGGCGACGGCCCACCGTGTGGTTTGTGGTTACTGCAGGGGCGTTTGTCTATGTATCTGGCCGTATGAGCTCGGCTGTGTAAATCTTCTTCGTCGTCGTCGTCGTCGTTGGCTGTATTCGCCGTTGTTATAGGCGCCATTGTTGTTGCCATTGTTGTTATAGGAGTCATTGTTGTTGTTGTTGTCATTGTTGTTACAGGCGCCATTGTTGGTGCCATTGATGTCGTCGTTGTCCTTATTGTTAATGTTGTTGTCACTGTTGTTATTACTGCGTTTTTTGTTGTTGTTGTTGCGCTTACTATTGCTGCTTTTGTTGTTGTTGTTTTTTAATGTTGTTGTTGTCACACTAGCAGGAGAGCAGCAACATAGGAGCAGGAGAGCACCAACATAGAAGAGAGGGGGCTAAAGGAATCCACTTATAAGCTGGTAACGAATGACGACCGACCATCTGTCTTGACATAGCCGGACCTCCGCGAATGCATGTTGTTGCTTACGACAAAAAAAAACCGCCCCCGCGGTCGCAGCTTTGCCAATCCAACGCGTTAAGCTGTCACCAACTACTCCTATAACTAGTATTCTTAAGACAACTACTAGGTCAAGCGGAAATCCCCGCTTACTTAACCAGATCTCTCGCTAGCTCCTGTTCACCTTTCTATACAAATTATCTTCTGCAATATCTTCCCTCTTTTTCTCATTTGCTAAGTTTCTTTTACTTTGAATTATTGTTTATCTGCGCAAAGTAACGTAATAAGAAAAGGAGAGTGACGCCACAAGGGTAAAGATAAAGAAAAGGGCAACAAATTAGGAATGTCAGTCAGTCAATCACAGTAAGCCTTATGTACTCACGGAACTGTAGACTTTTACAATGCTTTAAAATACTTAGACTAAACCCAAGTGTCTAAAGAAGAGATTTCAAAAATACGACATTACAAGAGTCATTTAAACTTTTCACGAATTTTAGAACAATTCTCTCACAAACTGTTTATTTAGAAGTGATTCACTGTATCCCTTTTGGAACGGGTTATCATCCACAGATAATTTTGTACTGTTTATTACAAATGGAGCTTCAAGAAAAGAATCATTGAGCGACGACGAACACGACGTGCTTTTGCCTTCTGCCTATCGCGGTGATCGGAGGCGGGATTTGTAAGCGCGAATGCCTTTTGAACGAATTCCAAAGCCGGCTAACGCTACCTGTAAACCATTAAACCTACCTGTAAACCAATCTACGGGGGGCTGAGCAGGACAGATAGTAAGCGAGTCTAACGCTCTACGTATGGGGCGGTTCGTTTCTACCATGACACACGATTGCATAACATGGCTAGAGGGGCGTTTGCCTGCAATGAGAGTGCATTCAGGTCAAACGGCGGTGGTTGAAGTGCCACGGTGCCGAAGTCACGGCATACCATTTTAGCGCTAGGTTGTCCAAACGAGCTGCCATTTTCTGCCTGTCCTCATGAGGTAGCATATCAAAATATTGTGCAGTTTTGGACGAGTTGACCGCTTCATCGTTCGGAGTCGCAGCTCATGCTGGTGAAGTGTTTTTGTAGCAGGCAAAACAAGTTTAATGTTGTTGTTGAATCTATGCGTTTGTAACAAGTTCAAATACAAGCAAAAACAATTCAATAAATATCTTAAGCTGACCTAGTATAGTGACCGTATTGTAAATATCGGTTTTCTAGTGGAGAAGGAGATAAGTGATGAGTGATGAAAACCGCTTACTACAATGCGCACAGTTAGTCGACGTACACACGTTGTCATACTGCATTTCACAAGTATGATTTCCATGATGATAAGGATCTTATCTTAGAATTCCTAAGGTTTATCGACTTGTCCCTATAAAGGGAAGGAGACGTAACCTAACCATGTTGCTAACCTTCACTGTACCGTATATGAGAAATCGGACAAGGACCAGTCGACATATACAGACTACCTATAGCTAAGCACTTAAAGACCGAACACGTGAAGCAGAAAATTAAATGTTGTCGTCATATCAAGAAAAAAAACTCAAAATAAATCTATATATTTTGCGCGGAGTCCACAATTCTCTGTCACAGATGTGCAAGAGCCAGCTCGGTGGAACTTGACTACTGATTTGATTAGGAAAAACGTGTATTCAAGTTATTTAAACTTTTCTATTTAGCGCTCGTCCAGCAAATAATTGTGGCCATAAACAGCCTAGCCATTTTCGATACGCATGACATAAACAGCATGCACAGTACAAGGCCTCGTGCGAAAAAAAATGTTACATGCCTGTCAGGTCAAACTTTCCAATTGTAGTTATTTTGGCCAATGCTTGACTGTAAAATACTATATACATTAAAACATGCCTATTTATGAACTTCGCTTTCATTCGTCATTCATCACATATCGACAATTGTGCCCTAAAAAACTCGAGCGCAAGTTAACCGCAGCCTGGTCACAAAATTTCGTTCGCGTGAACTACGGGCCAGTTTATTTTTGCGCCGAATCTTGAGCAAGAATCAAACACATATTTTACTGTTTCTAAACATTCCAAAACGTACAAGCTATTGAAAAAGATGGCGTTAAACTTGTCGTGTGTCGTTACGCTACCATATATATAAATATATATATATATATATATATATATATATATATGTGGTTTCTGTATCAAAAAGCGCTGATCTCCTTATAAGCACTGGAATGTGATAACGAGATGATAAATTGTCGTGCTTGTAACGTTCGCTGTTGCTGTAGAAATCGACGATTGTCGTGTTTCTGTCGAGTTTTTTTGCTGTCAATATTATTATTGCTATTTATTTCCTACACAGAGCGACGGCCCTGGCCAACAAATCTGAACAGACGAATGCCATGCGCTTGAGTTAACCCGATGAAAGATACCTAGCCTATCGAGATGACCGCCGGCTGACTCGGATTCTCTCAATACGAACTAAATAATAGCTCATACCTAAAAGAGAACACAGAAGAACGCCTGTTTAAGAGACTTGTTTGCCGACAGAAAAATTCTTGTTCGAGCAGAAGTGGTTCATGCGGGGAATTGTTTCTTTTTTTTGGGCACCGTAGGTGCTTAGTCAACAAGTCGAATTGATGCGACAATTAGACTAACCCTTCGATTTTTAGATGCTCTTTATCAGTGCCGTGAAATCGGCCGCCGGTGGACATCGATATGCGTGTACAGAGTGTTCTATAATTCAACAATAATTTATATTGACCGGAAACAGATCGACTATGTGCAACGTGAGAACTCGTAAACGCATATATACATTTTGAGCATAAGACATCCCACACGAAATAGTACGCGTACAGATATTTAATATCCCATCTTATTGAGGAATCACTTGTGGTTAACTTGACCAGAAACATTCTTTCAGTCAACACACACGCAGCCCGCGGGTTTTTCTCACTTTATGAAATGAACCCATTCCTACGGCTGACTCCAGAAATTGGCTACAAATGCAGCACTTTGTTTTACGTTTTTGTAGATGTAATAATTGTTCGCCTCAAATGCACATTTTCAGCTAACCAAAAATCCGGGAGGTTCTGAGGGAAGAAAACGTATGTCATATTGAGCAACGCTTATTTCTGAAGAAAGCATTAGTAACTGCTTTAGTCGCTGCTGTTGGCGTTTATGTGTTGTTGTTTTGGTGCTAAGTTAGTATCAGTACACCAAAGCTGTCTATTTCGATCTACGACAGGTCAATAATAATAATAATAATAATAATAATTAAGATAAAAAAATAAGACGATGGGTGGCCCTGGGCCCCTCACGGTAACATTGATCTCTCGGGTTGGCGACGCATTACGGCAGGCGACAATGGACAAGAGGGCGCACGCCTTCTTCTCCCAGCGACTGTCCCTGGAGATCCAAAGAGGTAACGCGACCTCAGTGCTCGGAACTATGAGAGACTGGATGGAGCCGGACCTTCGTGCCAGGGGGCGGACAGGACTTCCTCACGGGCATGAGCGATAGAGCGACTACGGCGCGCAGAAGGAGCAATTAGGTCGACGAGCAGCAACGCCGTGAAGCATTTCATATATTCTTCTAAATTATAATGAAATAAATCTGATAATTGCTAGCCATAATAATAATAATAATAATAATAATAATAATAATAATAATAATAAATCTAACACGCATCACCTCATCACGGTTGGGTTGGGCAGCCGATCAGGCCTGTCATTTGGACGCATGTAGTGACTGACAATCAGATTCCTGTAAGGCGGTCAATGGCGGGATGACACACAGTACGACGATCACACATGTTCATGACAGGTGGATCGTGGTGTTTGCGAAGGTCACCAAAAAAGTGCCGCCGCTAGGGTCACAGCGACAATGGCGATAGCGGCTTGCATCGACCATGAACGATCATCGAGTGATCAATGAGCACCAACTCTCATCCTACCAACACCTTCTCCAGCATTGTACGATTGCTGGTGCCCGGCGCCTACCAGGGTAGGATTTCCTGCTATGCAAACTGTCTATTAACTAGAAGTCTTCCCGTAAAGAACAGCTGCTACCGCAAAGTCGCCACCTTTGCGATCAGACAACAACAACAACAACAACAACAACAACAACAAACAACAACAACAACAACAAAACAACAACAACAACAACTACTACTACTACTACCACTACTACTACTCCGACGACGTCTTTTTGTAGTTTGAGTTCTGCGAGTTCTGCTGCCATTGCCGCCTATGTATTGCCGCGAATCATGATGAATCAACGTGAAGAATTGCCCCAGCGTGAACTCCACAGCCAATGACAGACACCAACGACTCTAGGAACGGAAGCGGGGGTGCATCGGGCCTGACCCGAGGAGCGGCCGTCGCGCCGATAGATAGATCTAATACCGTTCCGTAGACGAACGGAATATTATTAAAGAATAGAAAGACGGCAAGAGCAAAATCCCCACGAAAAGACGCATCGCCGCTGATGGTGGTGATCAGAATCTTGAGGAAGCATCATGATCATGATCCTGATCTAGCCACTATCTGCCTTTGAACCGTACCGACCAACGGCGCAACGCGTTACGCGATGTTCATTCATACAGATAACTGGTGTATATTTGCATATATATATATATATATATATATATATATATATATATATATATATATATATATATATATATATATATATATATATATATATATTTATATATATATATGACGAGTACAGAGAAAAGACGACGAGCTGTTGCATACCGGCTTTTTTACATTTCGTTAAATTACTTTCAAGCGCTCCACCATGATGATGCGGTTGAAAGTCATCTTGCATATATCACTTTTGATTAGGCTACTAAAATGTTTGCTGTTTTTGTGTGGCCATGGCGGAAGGAATACGGATTGTTTTGTGCTTTAGAGGCGGAATGGGTGAGCCCTAAACTGCAACGTGGTTTTCCTTCGGGGTTTCTCGTACTTCACGCATCTGCTACACTTAATACTCCGGCAATAACCTGCTGCACTTTTAGAAACTAACCTGCCACGCATCAGAGAGTAAACTGTCTCAAGCAACACGGCAGGGCATGCAAATGGTTTGCTCTCTTCTTCATCAATTTTGTTACATACTATATTAATAATATAGCAAGACCAGAACAAATCTCTTACCGGCATGCTGCTAAAAGTATGGAACAAGCTATTGCAGGATCTCCGAAATACGGAGCGGGTCGCGGAGCTTTTAAAAGACGCTTGATCATGGAACTAATCGCAGAAAACAATCGCCCTTAGTTTATAAATCTTTGAATTGTTGACATTGAGCAAGATAAAATTGCCCTATGATATGGTTATATAAAAAGGTTTTTCGATAATTTAAAGTGGATGAAACAGATAACTGAAGACGTCACTACAAAATAGCATCAACTGAGGGGCATGGCAGTGATAAAAACGACGAGAAGCTACGAGGAGAAAATTGAATTATTTCAGATTACCCACATGAACAGAATTAAAAAGGTGTCGCGGAAGGGAACAAATATACAGATAGAGAAACCTGCTCTGTTTTCTCTGTTGACTACTGCTACTATAACGGAAACGTTTCTTTGTTGAATATATGTTAAAACCAGTTCTATCGGAACTACTTCCACTATACTGCGCTGAACTATACATACTAAAAAAAACTATACATACTACTACAACAACAACTACTACTATTAATATGCTACAACAGACACACCACAAATTTGATAGATGTTCGACGTATTCAATGGAATAAGGATACGTAGACTCGAACAGGAATAGGGTTACCAATACAAAAGGAAATCCAGCGTCCAGCGTAGAAAAAAAGGATAAGGAAAGATAGCAAAGGTGTCGGAGTGCCTCGTCGTGTATAAGGGGGGTCCGCCAACCAGAATACGTCTCCCCCCACCCCGATTCCCCTGTGACGGAATCGGATAGACAGACACACGCACACAGGAACCCGGTACGGTAAGAGTAGACGAGCAAAAGCAACATCGCAAATGTGATGAGGACAGTAACGACCACCGTAACGACAAACCATGACATCAACAGCAACAACAACAACAGCAACAACAACAGCAACAACACCAACAACAACAACAACAACAGCAGCAGCAGCAACAACAGCAGCAACGACAACGACAACAACACCAACAACAACAGCCACGCCGCAGACCGCAACTACAATGGTAACGTCGCTGATCTGAACGAGGGGGGACAACGAATGAAGACCATCGCGAGGCAGCAGCAAGGCAACGCCTTGGCGACGCGTCGCACTCCCGTAAAGCCCGGCAGGACGACAGGAAAGCAACACGTCGACTGAATGAAGCTGCTGTCGGCTGCTGACCGAATCCGACTGACTAAACTGACTGAAGCGTCACCGATCAAGCGTTGAACGAGAGCCACACAATTCCACTATCGATCGATCGATACGCTTTATACACGGTCGACGGTGCGAACCAGTCGAGATTGAGTAGAGAGTCGGTCGGCATCGAACGCGTACGAGAGCCAGAGAAAGTCGAGCCGGAGAGAAGAAGAAGAATTCGACGACGAGGGGGGACGCCTTGTTGTAGCCGCGGGCACAAAACGGCGACTTCGGCGGCACCTGCCAATGGGTGGCGAAACACCAACGAGAACAAAACGAACAAACGAACGAACGAAAAACAAAATACAAAACAACGAAAACTGACGAGCTTACGAGCTTGCCTCGATTTACATTAAATCGAAGTCTCGAAATTGATTAACGCCGTCGGTCGACGAGCGCCGCGGCCGTCTGAATGGATCGAATCGCTACAAACGTGGCGTCATGGTGGTTCTGGCGACAACAATGACAACAACAACAACAGGCACAGCAACAACAACAACAACAACAACAATAAGCACAGCAACAATAACACCAACAACAAGCACAGCAACAACCAGCAGCAGCAGCAGCATCAAGGCGATCCTCTATCGAAAGGTTGGCTAGCCAGTGCCTCATGGCATCTGTTCGTCCGCTCCCCTCTTTTTTCCTTGGTTCTCTCCGGTTCCGGCTTTATGGCCGGCCGGCTGGCTGGGGTCGATAGATACCTCAGGAGAACGGCACATACCTCAGGAGGGAATCGATAGATACCTCAGGAGAACGGCAGATACCTCAGGAGGGAATCGATAGATACCTCAGGAGAACGGCAGATACCTCAGGAGGGGATCGATAGATACCTCAGGAGAACGGCAGATACCTCAGGAGGGGATCGATATATACCTCAGGAGAACGGCAGATACCTCAGGAGGGGATCGATAGATACCTCAGGAGAACGGCAGATACCTCGGGAGGGGATCGATAGATACCTCAGGAGAACGGCAGCAGATCGCTGTGGATACGCTGCAACGTCCGCCGATAACGACATGCCGATTTCCGTTCGGAAGGGCCCGGCCATCATCGTCGTCGTACTGGAGACCCCTTCCAGTATTGTATTCTTATCATTATCAGCAGGAGCGTCTTCATCATTATCAGCAGGAGCGTCTTCACCGTCATCATCAGCAGCAGCGGCGTCATCACCACCATCATCAGCATCAGCGTCACCATCCTCACCACCACCATGACGCAGTGGTGTGCGTCAATGGCGCGACTCTTCTCTGTGTGTGTGGCTGGTGGTGGCGTCGTATTTAAATGGCGATCGATCACCATGATGATGGCAGCAGCAGTAGACCAGTCAATCGCATCGGCACCGGCCGCAGCGGCAGCAGCGAGCAACATTGAGTACTAACCGCTCTAGCCTAAACTTGGTGACTAGTCTTCTCTCATCATCGCACCCCCGTCCGCACCCCCCGCGCTCCCTTTTCCTCTCTCTCTCTCGCGATCTCGCTCGCGTGTTCTCCCCATCTATCTCTGTCTTCTGCTAAAAAACAACACACACACACTAATATGTTCCTACCTCTCATTCCCATCTCGCTGCGGTATCTCGGCTGGGTTTGCTGCTGTTGCTGCTGCTGCTGTTGATACGCCGCTCAACCCACGATCGATCTCTATGGAAGGCAGGCGTGGACGACGACGACGATGACGACGCGGTGACGATGAGAAAGCGGACAGAATGAACCAAAAAATGCCAAAAGAAGAAGAAGAAAAGCGCAAAAACTCCACTTACACTGACATGCACACACGTTCACGTTCTAGGCACGCATACACGAATACATACATACGTACATATATATATATATATATATATATATGTGTACGTATATATATATACGTGCGTACGCAGTAGTTACGTACGGTAAATGTCGACGCGCACAGAATTTCCCAAGCCTTGTCGGCAGCAGCAGCAGCGGCGGGAGCGGCTGCTGGTGCTGCTTTTGCGAGTCAGCCGCGACATCAGGTGCGACTACGATTCGCAACTTCGAGCGACCACTTCGAGCGACAGACTTCAGCGAGGCGGCCAAAACTTCGATGATTCGCGCACACTTCGCCGGGCAGCAAGATCCGCCCCGGCGGTTCGTTGTCGCCGTCGTCGCCGTCATTGTCGACATCGCCGTCGATCTCCCCCCGCGGTGCGGGCTCGATCGGATACCACGCTTCTCGTCCGTGGATGCTACCTCAATGGTGGTTCATTCGCACATTGAACTCGCACAAATACACTACATATAAATATATATATATATATATATATGTAAGGGGACAAAAGAGCTTTCGACTTTCCACTCCAGCGGCTATCTCTGGCGGTTCAGCGCGGCAATGCGGCAGCAATTATGGGCACAATGAGGGGCTGCCTCGAGGATAAGCTTGATTGGTAGCACCCCTCACAAGCCCAAGAGTAGTTAGATATTCATATTCCACTGTAACTTCAAAATGAAATAAAACTATAATTCTATATATATATATATATATATATATATATATATATATATATATAATTAACTGTTAATTACGCACCGTATTGCTTCTGAACAAACAGACGAAAAACGACAACAGAAGGAAATCGGTGAGTGAGTGAATGGCCCGGCAAATCTGACACTAGGAAGAGTTGCGGTTTTGCCACGGACGCGGACACCGATACACTCTATCAAGGTGCCAAATATATTTGTTTTTCGGGTAGCAGATAGATTTAGTTTAGACGAACACATATAAAAAATAGCAATTACAAAATTCTGACCGCTTCGTGCTCTGATTAGCTACTGGTACTCGATTCACTACTCCAATTGTGCTACTATTGTTCGTACACAGTCGTTACGGAGGAGCTGCTTTTCATGCTATTTATCTTCGATTGATTTGAGTTCAGAGCAAATAACTGTTCGCCTATTCGTGAGTAACAATCAGCAAGCATATTTACTCCAGGTCGAAATAACGCACAGCTCGACCGCGTTTGCAGTAATCTATTCGATCATTATATATCCATCAGCATACGCAGCTTACAGTTAGCGAGGCGAATCATTCTCTCTAAGCTGAGTCACTGGCTTTGTTTGTGAATTATGCAAATGCGTTCGCATTTCTCTAGTTAATCTAACTGATATGAGTCGACTGCATTGTTGTCCCGCTAGGTTTTTAGCAAAGCATGCCTCGAGACCTATTCAGCCTATTCAGTGACTCGTTTGTCAGCACACAAAAAAAGAGCCGAATCTGTACTTTGTTATAAAAAAAATCGTGTTGTTGTTAGTCACATCTACTTGATTGGGTCATTTTCTTCGGCCGTTTAGTGTCATTCGAGTTTTCCACAAATAGCGCCTGTTGATAAATTACGCGTGCTAGGTGTCAATACAGGGTTAGACAGCACGCGAAGTCGATGTTGGTTGTCGATCAAGAATAACGTGTAGGCGCGCGAAAAAAAAATATATTTATATATATATATATATATATATATATAAATTGTGGCGGCTGAAATCTGACGGACGTGTGGAACAATCTTTTTTGTTCACCGCCTTTTCAGTGCAGCGAAGATGAAGACCCCCGGGGTGTACAGCACGTCTCGGCTAGTGAGACAATCAGCCATTGCTCCCAACGCGCTGCATTTTACTGCATTTTTCTGACGAACGCCGAATTACGATTTAAAACAGGTAATACTGAAATTGAATCTAAAGACAGTAAAGCACAGCCAAAACACAGACCAATGTTTATAAACTTACGTATGAATCTCATTTAAGATAAAACGAAGAGAACGAAGAAAGCTTGAAGAGAATGAAGCGCCAATTTTAAAAGAAGACGCTGGACACAATGCGATAAAGCACAATTGCACCAACCGTAAACTGCGTACTTTTTTTTACGTAGAACGGTAAAGTGTGTGCTACTAGCTGTCAGTTCAATGCAACGCAAGCTTTTATTTATTTATATTTTTTTAAATATTGCGAATTTTGGTGGTTAATTCGAGCGATGTAAAACTGAACTCTCGACATGAATCGTGTCGAGCTGCATATATATATATATATATATATATATATATACAAGTCAAGCTAGGCGCACCTAGAATTAAAAACATTTTTTAAGGAGGTTGTTTTTAATTCTAGACTATCCTCCGTCCCCTACGGGCTTGGAACTTAACCTGAGGTATATCTTCAATGCACCGAGGGCCGGACATGTTAAGATATCTAGGGTTTCCCCAACAGTCCTTGTGGCAGCATGGCCGCTGGCTCTCAGCGGTATGGTTTATCGTCTATTCTCAATGAGCATCGCTCAAAGAAAATTCGATCAACAACAGGGGTCGAACCGGCGACACCCCGGTAGATGACAACCATGACTAGCGCACTAGTCCCCTAGACCACGCCGCCACATAGGTTACGTGTAATGAGCATAAGAAGTACACTGAAAAATAAAACAGGAAGGAGGAAGATTGATGTCCAAGTAGTATAGATATCGATAAGGATATTTGGCTTCGCTTGACCCCGCCCAGCAACGAGTCTCAGACATGAGTTCAACTCGAGTCTGTGACCTGTATGACCTACAGCTTATTCATTACCACACAACTTGCCTGCTTAGCTAACTGTGTGATGATGGCGGTGGTAGTGGCCGTCGGGAACGAGTTCACAGGCAGCTAATGGATAACTAACCCCCGGCCAACCGGGCAATCCAACTCGTCGAACCCTTTGGCGCCAGGCCACTTTACAACACCGGGACGTGTGCCTACTTCCGGCCGGTCGCTGCTCGCGAAGTCCTTCTGCCGCGGACCACCGTTACAACGCCCCACCCCAAACATTATTCTTCTTCTTCTTCTCTTGTTATTAGCGTTTCTACTTTTCTTATTTCCCTATTGCTAGCTCTATAATATATATATATATATATATATATATATATATATATATATATATATATATATACTATATATATAGATATATATATTATATATATATATATTATATCTATATATATTATATATTATATATATATATATATCTATATATATATATATATATATATATCTATATATATATATATATATATATATATATATATATATATATATATATTAAATCTCTCAGCCTGATAAACACTTATCATCTTTAATCGCATTCGCGCGTTAACAATGCGTGCAATACACCAATCACATCGTCGAAAAAAAATTGCACCATTGAGGCCGAATCAATATCATGTTTTTGTGATTGTTGTTGAGAACAATCAATTCGTGATATAATTCTTTAAACTTTATACCATTGTATAAAGATATGCATATAAAGAATTGTATTGATATTTTGTACTGAGTTTTTTATTTTGCATAGTGAATAGACTGAGGATTCAGGTATTTTTGTGAGTTACCGTGAACATGTACGTGTAACTACTATTTGAACAGTAGGGGGATACTTGAATTGAAACATATATATATATATATATATATATATATATATATATGTATATACATATATATATATATATATATATATATATTTATATATATATATATATATATATTATATATATATATATATATATATATATATATATATATATATATATATATATATATATATATATATAGATGTATATATATATATATATATATATATAGACTTAAACACGTCTTACCTTTCTCTCTATCTCGCTCTTGCGTTGTCGCTCTGTGACATTTGCCGCATAACAATCTATATTGAAATGCACGAGACGCAGGCCGAAGCAAATGGCCAAACCACCGCTCGATAGCCTATTAATGCGAGATGGCGATTCTTGCCGGCGTTGTGTTCAAGCCGCAAGCGCTCCGTCCGTGCGCCTACCGGGTTTCGTCGACACAGGTATAGGCTGCTAGATAAACATAAACAGATCGGAACCAACACAGGCGAGAGAGAGAGAGAGAGGAGGGGAAAGAAAAGAATGACAAAGACCGATTCAGACAAAGGTGACGCGCGCTCACCCAGCTCACATGTCATACGCTACACATCTACATGAGGGTATGTATGTATATGTCGAGGTGTATATATATATACATACACACACATAAATATATATATATATATAGACACACATATATACACACATGTGAAATGTATATTGTGCAAATACGAGTCTAGTGTCTGCATCCTTAGTTAGGTGTCGCCGATTTGGCGGCGCAACACCTGTTACGCGAGCCTGGGCGGCGTGGGTCTGCAGCCCCATCTACATAAGAGGCGACCCACAGACGCGAGCGCATTCTCCCTGTGTTTCCCTCCTTATTCCTTTCAAATTACCTCTCTCTCTCTATATCCATATCCCTAGTCCTCTCTCTCTCTCTGTTTATTCCCCCTCTTTCGGCCGCCACTCGCCATATCTCTCTCTCTCTCTCTGGCCCTTCCGCACGTTCTGCTGCTTTCTACCGCCGATCTCTCGCTAGAACTCTTCTGCCCAACTGTGGGGTGCCTAGTCTAGTCAACGAGGAGGCAAAGCAGGAAGGAAGAAGACTGGCTCTCTGTGCGTTGTTCCTGCGAGGCGGGAGCAGCCTGACATGTGGTCGAATAGCATCGCGGTGGCTGTAATTGTCGCAGTCGCCGTAGTAACAATAGTATTTCTCAAATTCTCTCTCTCTCTCTCTCTCTGGCTCTCTGAAGTACTCGCCATAAAGCTGCTGTTTCTGCTGGGGGTCACACGCACATGGACAGCGTGAGGAAGATTCCAAAATGATTTACTAGTACCAATAATGGTAGTATTGTAGTAGTAGTAGTCGTAGTAGTAGTAGTGATCCAGTTGAAGTAATAGTAGCAATAGCAGGAGTATCCGTAACAGCGGTGAATAACCTCGGATCACCTCGGCATACCGAGGAGGCGAGGGCCTGCTGGCGAGTTCGGTCCAGCTCCAGCAGTGGGCGGGGAAGTTGTGAGCTGTTGTGGTGAGCTCAGGCGCGCTCTGAGGCGCGCTCTTTTGACAAGCTGCTCGAAGCTGATGCTGGTAGGTGGCGTCGTTTCGGCCCACTTTGTGTGTGCGGGTCTAAATGCCTCCTACCTTAACACCTCCTAAGAAATGAAACAGCGACCGTTTGGCGCGAAAGACTACGCCAGACCAACCTAAGCAGCGCCAGTAGAAGACAGACATCGACATTGAAGGACTCAGTCCGCTCCTCGCTTCGTCGTGGTCGGCAGCCTTGGATACTTGATATACGGCGTCCATGAAGCTGGAACAGGAAGACACAAGAATGAAGCATGTACATCATACACATATTAAAGAGACAAGGGGCAAAAATTTTGTTAGAGAGAGGGTGAGAAAAAAACAGAGTGAGAGTATGTGTTTGTAGGCAGAGAGAGAGAGTAGAAATAGCAAGATGTATGTATATATATATATATATAATAGCAAGAGTAAACTAACGAAGAAGCAAGTAGTGTGTTACCCACTTGAGCTATGCATATCTCGCCGATCCATATCTGTCCTGTCCCTGTATGTACATAGAGAGCACATCGAGAGTACAACATTTCGGCTTATCATCCTCGATCGCGATCGACATGACTATGATGGTGAACTTCATCATCGAGCGCCTATTTCGTATTTCATCGTTCGTCCATCGCTACCTACCTACCTATCTACCTCATCAGCACATCTGCGGGGGGGGGGGGTCTGCGGGGCGAGGGCGAGACCGGCGCGAGCAGGTATCATACGTTCAATGAGCGCCTCATATGCAAACACTGGCCATGCAATATGCATGAGGTGCCGCCAGTGGTGGCCGGGGTGGATAGATGGATGGCTCAAGGGGTAAGAGTCTGCTGGCTGTGAAGTTGTAGTAGTGGTTAGTTTGTCGAAGACGTCGTAAGCGCGGCCAGGCTAGGCTAGACTCATAGATATCGTCGTCTCAGCGTCGTGGTGGTCTTCGCAACTTCGCGAGCAACCCCCCCCTCGGTACAGCGCTACGAACAGCGGCACTCGGAAGTAACATTTTGCTCGCTATTGTATCATCATCATTATCATCAGACATCATCGCGCAACACGACAGCAATGATGCGGTGCACGTCATTCATTGGGTGCGCTCGGCCTCTAACGACACGGTTAACAGTGCGTGCAACGCTGTATGTACTTTTATTTATTACACTTTACTCGTATGTAGATCTGTATACAGCGGGGCGTCCATCGACGTCACTCAAGAACCTTGAGCCAGGTGGTGCGCGCCACATTCGCAGAAGCCCCGCTGAGGTTTGTCTAAAACGATGTCATTCTTGTTACGAAGGCGATGATGATGATGATAATGATGACGATGATCATGATGATGATTATGGTGGTAATAATGGCGCATTGGAAGGTAGGGGATGGTGGTGGTGAAAGGTGACAATGATTAGGAAGAGGTATTACGATAATGGCAAATATTTCTATTATACACCGCAAGTTGTGCGTTCATCATAATCATCATCCTTTATTATTATTATTATTTAGTTAATACAGTTGTGAGTTATGAACGTTTCAATCATGTTTATCCTGCTCTGTTCGCTTTCTGTCAGTTCATGGCGCCTATAATGGAAGCCACGTTCCCTCTACACACGGCCAAAGACATCATCTGTCTCCAAGCAATATTTGGTAGTTCATCTCTGGCTCTAATCATACAATGCTCTCTCTTTCTCTTTTTTTTTTAAATCTCTTTTTGATATTACTGGTGGATGTCGCTCACTTTATGCGAGCGCTCCTCCTAAATAATGTGCGCGATTTTGGTGCACTTGTTTGATTGTTTATTTCAAACAATCACTTATTAATCAAGTCGAGTGTACGTTAAATATGAATATAGCTGTCGGAGTGCTGATGGATTTCGGCAATACAGTAGATGATAAGTTGAGCAAGTTGTCTCACGGTGCCGACAGGTGCAATGCTCGTCTGCCTCATGGAAGCTCACTTTCGTGCACACACTGCATGATGAAACGTGTGCATTGCATAATGCATAATAACGTGGCGGGTTTTGTATTGGGCATCCTTTCAGGAACTGCTTATCATAGCTTGCGTTCGATAGAGGTCCATGTCAACTTGGCACATATTAGCTTTTCTAGCTGTGTATTGCATACAATTCATTTCAATGTAACGGTTTACTTACGGGTGCCGTAAGCTACGTGATTCGTCTGAGTGAAGTTCGTGACACCGACAAAAAAGTGCCGCAGTGATTTAACAGCAACGTTTCTCCTTAGAAACGTTGTGAAATGTCATTTTTCGGGTTACTTTCTTCTCGGGAAGCCCGGCTGTACAATCTGTTTAATCTGCGTGCCAAATCAATAAGCTTCCCGCTATTTTTTTACATTGCATACATTTTTGTGCTGCTTTCACTGTTTCAACTCGAACGGCCTTGAGACTTTTGATCAGCTTGAGAAATGCATATAATGTGTCTACAAATGACTTCGTTGCATGCAACAACCTATCTCACATGGGTCAGTTAAGCCGACAGCTTTGAAAGATTTAAAAACTATGATATTTTTGCATAGTTTTAAATCTTGCAAGACCTTTGATTTGACGTCGTACGTCACATAAATCACACATCAGTCATATTACAGGCATTTAAACGTTTAAATACTATGGCCTGTACAAAACGTACTCTACTAAGTTGCACTAGTTTAAATTAAGCCGCAGACGAACACTACAGTTTAGAAATGATCAAACCTCGGCTACAACTCGGTGCCGTTTACCAGCGCTTTGCAGTTGTATAATAAATAGAGATAAATGTGATCAGTTGTGAGGCATCAGCTAAAAAGGGCACAAGTATTTATTTTATATACGATAAAGCGATCTCGTAAATCCCCCCCAAAAAATATGTGTATTAGTGTCCGCCGCCGGCAGAGGCTTTTTTACCGGCTGAAATTGGCACCTACACTTTCGTTTCGCCACTGCCGGAAGCTCGGATCTGTGCAGATTCTCTGAGTTGGGTAGCAAGCAAATAGAAGTCGTTGTCGACAACCATGGTTACAACACTGATCTCTCCCACTGAGATCAGGTTTCGTTGATCACTTGTAGCATATGACCATTGGGAGGGCAGATTGGCGCCCATCACAAATGCGATCGATCTACGTTTAGCTGCCTCGCTTACTTTACTTCTCAGCATCAAATATATATATATATATATATATATATATATATATACAGATACATCTTACTAGATGCATCCGAGTTGCATTCCATTTAACGAGGGTTCAGCATTGCAGATTCGACTGCCGTTGGTCGTTCTGGCCCTGTTGTACTCTCCTAAGGCTACTACGGTCATTTCTAACTGCCAATGTCAATGATTGGCGGCCAACAACCTTAAGCGAATGCACACAGTACGCACTATGTGCGACTGGACTCATCAACTGACCGACCGACGGATCATTCGTAGGACGACCCCGATAGTTTCGCTAGTTCATTATCGTCTCGAGTAGCTTCGTGAGATGAAAACGGCAGTACCGCTTAGGAGAAGGTTTTGCGAGAGAGGTTGGACCGATTTCGTTTCCACTCTGCCTATCTCTGTTACAAGTTCTCTGTCTCTCCTCACTGTCCCCCTCGTTCTCCACCCGTCTCTCCCCCCCTCTCTCTCTCTCTCTTATTCGTTGAATTTTCCTTTTTCCCTTTTTAGATGTCTGTTTCACGTTCGTCTGCTGTGTTGTTCAGTTGTTGTTGTCGTTAATAATAATAAAAAGCACATTTTTGGCTGGTTCCGCGATTGCGGGAAAGATCGTGGTCATTTCTTTCTTCACGCATCGCCTTCGGCACTTCGTGTTTCCTGAGGTGGCCGAACGGGGCACACGACCTCGTAGGTTTTGTCGAAGTAAGGTCGTCGGCGGCGGTGGCGACCGCGATAGCCACGGCTCAGATTCATTCCTCCTTTCCGTTCGATGCACGCCTTCAGCGTGTTGAGGTGCTAGGCATTATACTACAACTACAATTACTACTACTACTACTACTTGTACTACCGTCTATACTGTTCACCCACTATACAGAGAAGGTGAACGCCGACAGAGTCAAACGGTACAGACGGTCCTACTAAATGTTCATACTAGCTTGCACTATAGCTTTTTCTCTTACCGTCTCGTTCTCATACTCGTATACGAATCGGCGTATTCGAACGAACAAATCAATGAATGGATATGTGTCAATAGCGGCGGAGGCGTAGTGGCGCCGGCGACGTGTAGGAAGCTACATACAAGCGGGAAAGTAATGCCTCAAACGGGAATTGGCATCACACGCCACCCAAACACAACGCAAAACAAAACCACGGAGCTGTAGAGATACAGGGTGAACACGAGAGAGAGAGAAAAGGGAAATGGAGAGAGAAGGGGGAAATGGAAAGAAAGAAAGAGAAAAAGAGAGAGCATGTACGGAGAAAGAGGGAGAATACAGTGTATGTGTGTGTGTGGAGGGATGTGAAAGAACGCGCGAGGAGCGGTGAGGAATCTGAGAGCCAAATGAAGAGGACACGCAATGAGTTCACCACCTCGATGCCTTCGCTCGCCGCGGCCGGCACCCGACCAGGCTCGGCGCAACGCCTCGGCGCAGCCAACACATTTATCTACACCGCCGGTAAACCGATCCGAAGTCATTTATTTTGATTTCTCCTTACCGCCTTCCTGCCGCTAAGCCGCAGACCGCAGAGTCGATAGCGGCACATCTTCGACGACGGTCCGCCGTCGATCACGTTATAAGGCTATATAGATATATATATAGTATATATACATATATAAGTATATAGATATATATATTATATATATATACATATATATATATATAGATATATATATATATATATATATATATATATATATATATTATAATATATATATATATATATATATAATATATATATATATATATATATATATATATATATAATATATATATATATATATATATGTATATATATTATATATATATATATATATATATATATATACATCACGTGACGGCAGCAACACCGCCGGAAGACTCAGCTGCCAGACTTGCGGGCGAGTATGCAAATCTGGCGCGGGCCTCGCGAGCCACATTAGATTGACTCACAATCAACGAGAAGTTCGTGCCACCTCCCAAACTCCTAACCAATCACAGACTAATAATTTGATTTTAAGTTCCTCACAAAATGACACTGCTGCTTCTAATAATAATTTTAACCCCCCTTGTACTTCACGCGTCTCCCAGCCAAATTGTAAATGTCCATCTAGTACTTGCTTAAAGGTCTTTAAATCTAAATCAGGTCTTAATTTACACCGTCGTCGTGCCCATCCGGATGAATATAATGAGAACATTTTAGCCCCCCCCTCTAAGAAGGCCAGATGGAACCCACAAGACCGTGAACTTTTAGCAACATTAGAAGCAGATTTTATATTAGATAATAATAACGAAACACCTAGAGAAATTGACCACCTTTTAGCTACTAATTTTAACTCACGCACACCTGGGGCGATTAGAGGCCAACGTAATTCTCAGGCGCATAAGGATCTGGTAGAGGACCTCCTTAAAAAGAGGTTTCTCCTGGATTCCAACCTTGACGGATCTGAGCTTCCTGAGCCTAGTCGGCCTTGATACTCTGAATCAGATGGCCCCTATAATCCATCCCAAAAAGATATTATTATATCTAAAATACAAGCCCTCACAAACACATTTCCCAAACGCAACATAATTTCAACAGACCTTACTCATCTGTCAAATATAATTTGCTCAGGTGAGAATCACACTATCGCCTTAAACGAATTTCTGAACAAACATTTTACACACACTGTCCGACGTCGTGCCTTTAGAGAAACACCTTCCACTGAAGCGCGAGTATCTAAAAGGCAACAGCGACGTCAAGACTACGCAACCACTCAAAAACTTTTTAGCCAAAACCGATCCAAATGCGCTCATGAGGTGCTGGACGGCAAACACACCATACACAACATGCAGGCCACCGAGGTTGTAGAACACTGGGCCAACACGATGACACAACCACCCCCTGAACCACTCCCTTGCCCCGTATACACTCCCAACTCTGATCTCTTTGAGGTTTCCCTCCCTATCTCCCTAAAGGAAACCCACGTAGCTCTCCGCGGACCTTCTAAAGCACTAGGCTTGGACGGGATTTGTCTTTCGTCCCTCCGTAAACTCCCGTTAGAAGTAGTCTGTTGTATTCTTAACATACTATTAATTAGCGATATTGCCTCAGCCCATGAAACTGCTCGCTTAGCGTTCATCCCTAAAATTAACAATGCCACATCCCCAAGCGATTTGCGACCCCTATCTATTAGTTCATACTTACAACGAACGCTTAACAAAATTCTCTCTAGACGCCTCCAGAACTCTATTAAGCTTCTCCCAATCCAGCGAGCGTTTCTCCCCTATAATGGTACCTTCGAGAATCTTGCGGTTCTGGATGGTATCCTTAACGATGCCAAGTCTGCAGGACGTGAGCTCAGACTCGCCTCAATCGACCTCCGTAAGGCGTTCGACATGGTGAGTCATGACTCCGTCCTGTGGTCACTCCGGACTCGCGGATACCCGGAGGTATTCATTAACTATATCGAACGCTTGTACCTCTCATCTAAAACTCTCATAGAATTTGGACAAGAATGTCGCACATTTCGGCCAACTAGGGGTGTTAGACAGGGAGATCCTCTGTCCCCCCCTCTTATTTAATCTAGTCCTCGACGACATTCTTTCAAAATTAGACAAAACTAATATCGGGTACCAACTTACTGATGACTTCCGTCTTATGGGCTTAGCCTTTGCGGATGATCTCATCCTCCTAGCCTCCACGAAATCCACTCTCCAACGTCTCCTTAATATTGCGGACCCACTTTTGAAATCCCGAGGCCTTGAAATTAATACTAATAAAAGCTTTACTATCTCCCACCTATTTAATAGGAAGGAAGGTAAAGGTTTTATCAATACCGTACCAGAATTTAACGTTGGAGATCGGCAATTGCCAGCTAAAGGTATGAGCGATCGATGGAGATATCTTGGAGTCGACTTTGACAGCAATGGCAGAGTTGACTCCACCAGGGATATACTCCTTAATTTACTCAACAGACTCACGATAGCTCCCCTTAAACCCCACCAAAGACTCATATTTTTGAAAGACTTTCTCATTCCCCGTCTCCTATATAAACTGGTCTCCGGTCCCAGACCATCTTACGCACTCCTTAGTGACCTAGATAAAGAGATCAGAAAGGTTGTTAAGTCGAAATGGCTTAAGCTCGAAAACTCGGTGCCGAACGCCTACCTGTACACGCACACAGCACACGGCGGTCTGGACATCCCCTGCCTCCAAACATTCATTCCCAGACTCCGCCTCTCCCGCCTGACAGCACTACAACACTCCACGCACCTTGGGGTCCAATGGATGCTAACCACCGAGCACTTTAAAAAAGATCTTGCGAAAACAAGACTTCTTTGCGAGCGCTTGGGAACCTCCATTGAGACCGCTACACAAGAGACCGACTACTGGTCTCAACAACTACACAACACGTTCGATGGGGCACATTTTAAAAAAGCACACGAAACGCCCTTTGTACACTACTGGATTAAGGGTATGCCCTACCTATCTGGTAAGGAGTATTTAAACCTACTAAAGCTCAGGATCAACGCACTACCAACGCGTGCCAGATTGGCCAGGGGACGCCCGGGCTACAACAAACGTTGTAGGCACGGGTGTCATGCGCCTGAGACGTTGGCTCATGTCGCTCAGATGTGCGATACAACACACAAACAAACCATAAAGAGACATGACGACGTCTGTGATCGCGTGGCGCGTCTTCTCCGCGAAAGGGGTCATGAGGTGGTTCGTGAGCGAGTATTCCGTCGACCGGGCGCACCGGGTCTAAAGCCCGACCTCGTAATAACAACACCTACCGAGGTCTGGGTTTTAGATGCCGAGGTTTGCGGCCCGAACCGGGACCTGGCAAAAGCACGGCAAGACAAGATCGCCAAATATGACGTCGAGTTCCTAAGAGCGGCGCTCCCCGACCCGCAAAAACCTCGCAGATTCGGATCCATCACTATCTCTATGAGTGGTGTATGGGACTCCGAATCTGCGAGGACGCTCTTGGGGCTCGGCGTCACGAAGAGGAATCTTATGGATCTCACCGTTTTAACTTTGCAAGGAACTTTGAGGATATACCGCTCGCACCGGGTCCATAAGAGCGGGGGCTACCATCAAGCAAGGACACGGACAACTGACTCTTAACTTCACGTGACACCTTTTTACCACAATTTTTATTAAGGCGAGCACTGCCAAGTGTGCAAATGTATTGTAAATGATTAATAAATCATCACAATATTTCTATATACATATATATATATATATATATATACATATATATATATATATACATATATATATATATATATATATATATATATATATATATATATATATATATATATATATATATATTATACATATATATATATATATATATATATATCATATCATATATATATAGATATATATATATATATATATACTATATATATATACTATATACATATATATATATATATATTATATATATATATATATATACATATATATATATATACATCTAACCCGTGTACGTATACTCAGTTGTACTATACGATTGCTGCATGTCCGATGTAGAATTCTGCATTCTGATTTTAGAGTCAGTGAGAGACACCGTTAGTTAGTTCCTTAGTTAGCCGCCGTGGTCACGTGCGTGAATAGCTTCAAGGTCACTTGAAGCTAACCAGTCGTTAGTTTGCTCACCGCTCACCCTCGACGATTGTTCTTTGCTGTTTCAAGATCTCCATTGCGTTGTAAGCGATGTAACGTGGCAATGTCTAGATTGCTTGCGTGGGTTGACATCTACTTTGATACATATTCCGCATTGGTTCAGCATTGGTATATATATATATATATATATTGTTTTTGTATGATAGAGTTGATAGAGTTATAGTTTATATATGTATATATACAGAGTGCGTCAGTTAAATCCGGACTAAACGTCATCGCCCGTTTCGCAATTTATATCTAAAGAAAAACAGATATTTCATTAATTTTTTTTACGTGCCGTTAGGTACACTCCTGAGGAACATTTTTATTCAATGTAGCTACCACCAGCAGCAATTACACTTTCAATTCTGGCGCGAAAGCGCCCGCATCCCTTCTTCAAAGCTGGACTGCTAGGGGGCCATATCGTTTTGTCCCAGAACGCCGTCATGTTGCCCCGTAGCCAATCGTGGACGAGATTACTGGTGTGGGCGGGAGCGCCGTCTTGTTGAACGACATATTGTCTTCCATTGGACACTCTATCAATCCATGGTTTTACCACGCTTCGCAGAACACGTAAATACACTTCCTTTGTTACGGTTTCGTGTCTGTCAAAAAAGTGTGGGGGCATCACGTCTTCTTCATTCGACACAACACTTAGGACGTGCACACTGGCAGGATGTTTGGTTCTATGCACGATTGGTACATCCTCAGGGTTCTTTGCGAGCCACCGGTCATTTTTCGGGTTATGTTTTTGGTCAATGGTGAAGATTTTTTCGTCGGAGAAGAATCGAAGATGTCCCGCCATTTCGTGTCTCAAAAACGTGAGGATGAAATGGCAGCAAGCCATCCTCTTATTTTTCGCGGCCTGAGACAACATCTGTCTGACTTTAAACGTGTGAGACTTGTAGCGCAGTTCTTCGTTGATAATCCGACGCATAGAACAATCACCCATATTGAATTTGGTTGCTAAACGGCGCATCGATAGACTTGGATCCTTAAAAACGCAGTTTTGCACCATTTTTATCACTTTTGGTGTCCTCACTTCTCGTCGGCGGTTGTGAATCTTCCTTCCAGGTGTTGCACTACCTAGCCCTGTCTCTTCTGCATCTCTGTAGCGTCGGGCAATGTCGTAGACCGTTGCTCTTTTAAATCCAGTGATGTTGACGATTTCGGCTGGTCGATGTCCGGCACAAAGCAATTGGATAACGGTTGTTCTTCGGTCATATTCTGGATCCAGGTTGCGGCGGCCGTCCATGATGACAATGCGTTTTTGTTCTATTGTGAGTGGGCTGTCTGCTAACGCAAACCGATCTGATTAGCGCTTTCCGTCTATGCTGGGTAGCCCGCCAAAATTTGTCTGGACTTAGCTGACGCACCCTGTATATATATATATATATATATATAATTTTTTGATAACATATTTGATAGAGTTTGCGAGCTACTTAAAAAGACATAAGGTTGATTGCAGTCATCTTATGAAGTCATTATCAGTTTGCACGAGTGAGGCTGGACGCAAAGGCTATTATGGGTTCGATTCCACACGAAGCGATAACAGCAACCATTTGCGCTGTTACTACCAGATTAAGTATTACGGATGTGGTAATAATACATGGATCTGCATAGTAATGAGTTTCTGGAGGGACAAATATTGAAGGTGTACACAAACGAACAAGAACAAGTTAAACATATGCACACGGGGTGAACCGACAAGGGCGAAATATTTAAATTGCCATTAAAATACATGTTTTATAAATTCAAAAAATAAACACATGAGAATTGAGTCGGGAACAATACATGTGCCCTTTTTGGCTTGATTTGACATAATTATGGCTGGAGGTCTAAGTTATTCATTAAATCATTCAAGGGTTTGACTTTCAAAGCAACAACCTGCTCTTACTAAGACTGTCAATTGCATGATACGAATATGGTTCATTGTGGAATAATACAATTTGTTGTGTTGTTACTACTAAAATTATTAATAATATGTTCGGTTTAGAATCGCGGTTCTTGGATCCAGCCAAGCAGTCGTATACAATCGAATTAGCTAAAAGTAACCATAGTTAACGTCATCATGTTTCTCTATTTGTCGCAGACTAACGGTTTTAATGACTTTTTGTTTACAGGTATGTAACGACAAAGTGTGGAGAAAATCGGCCACACACATAAAACTCATTCTTAGGAGAGCTACCAGGTACGACAATACGCCATGTTGTAGTGCTCGCGTTGCGCAAAATGTGTTGATTTTTAAGTATAACAGCCCAACGCAAGGTTTTCTGCCATGACGCGCGCACTTGCATTACATATATATATATATATATATGCATATATATATATATATATATATATATATATATATATATATATATATATATATATGTAGCTAAGGGGTGCTTATATCTGTGAGAAGCATCGTGATTATGCAATACAAGCAGCAGATACTCTAAGTGCACGCAATAGAATTTTTGCTCCTAAATAGTAGCGCCGAACTAGACAGCCCGAGTGCATGCGTTCATACCTTTCCTGTCTTGAGTTTGGGCTCTTTGTACCAATGTTTTTGATAGATATATATATATATATATATATATATATATGTATATATCACAACCGGAAAAGCCAAATGGCAACCGGAAGTTTCGTTGTGTGACAAAAAAAAGCGAGTCGCCAGGTGGGCAAAAAGTTTTTGCGGTAGCTTTGGCCGAACGAAGCTTCGGCTCGGGGAGCAAGCGGGGCTGCGTTTGTGGTGGTATTTCGAATCGGCTTTTGTGAGTAACGAGGCTGATGGTCGGCGATGTCGGCATGCGGCATTTGCGATTGTGGTAACTGTAGCGCACGGAGATATAGGTAAACATGGGCTGCCTTTATCGACTCGCGAGATCAAACGATCGGCGAGAAGTAACGGCAGCTCTGCAATGTACTAAAACAGGATTGCTGGCTGTCTTGCCTGTTATCGATGCAGTTGTTTTTGTTGTTGTCGTTGTTGTTGTTGTTGTTGTTGTTGTTGTTGTTGTTGTTGCTGTCGTTGTCGTTGTTGTTGTTGTTGCTGTCGTTGTTGTTGTTGTTGCTGTCGTTGTTGTTGTTGCTGTTGCTATCGTCGTTGTTGTTGTTGTTGCTATTGTTACTGTCGTTAAGTGGCCCCTGCGGTTGTTGTTGTTGTTGTTGTTGTTGATGTCGGTAGTTGCTCTTGATGATTTTTTAAACTAAGTCGCCACGTGTGAAGATGTGCAACAGTGTGAAATAAAGACGAACCAAAATGATGCAAAGTGCTGCATAGGCACTATCGTCTTTATATTATCGCGTCGTAAAAGAAAACCACGCATAATCGTGCCTCGTTCTTCCATCCTTTAGAGGCTGAAAATCGCCGTGCGGCATGTGTCCAATGAGGCACCGATGGCAGGCCAGATGTTGAGATATCTAGGGTTGGTTTCCCCAACAGTCCTTGTGGCAGCAGCAGTATGACCGCCAGCATTACTCTCAGCGGTGGTATATGGTCTATTCTGAATGGACATCGCTCATAGAAAACCCGACCAACGACGGGAATCGAACCGGCGGCACAATCCTTCCGACCTGCGGCTAAGCGGTAGCTTGTAATGCGGCTACATTGGCAAACAAATATTGAGGATACACGCCTACTACGCACAGGTATTGATGACGTAAGCGACATGAACAGAGTGAGAGCATCGCGCAATGCCAGGAACACGATTTGTGGCGATGGTGGTGGTTAACCATCGGCCAACTATAGAGTAGCGGAAGTGCTGCTCTTTAAGCAGAAATCATTATCCATTCCGTCGAGCTGTCGACTTCTGTCTGTTCCTGTCCTGAATGTAGAGGACAAGAGAGTTACCTCACTCCACACTTTACTAGACGTTTCGTTCAGGATCGTTCTTTGTACCGTGCCATTTATTTCGCTTTCAGTAGACGCCGAGAGGCGCATCGTGTCTCGTCGTGTGTCGTTGTGTGTTGCCTCCGCGTAGGTCATTCGTTTATCGCCAATGCAAGCTACGGAAGTGACTTTATTATTGTGTTGTGCCACGACGACGGCTATATTGCAGCCGCTAACGTTACCGCCACTGCTTGCGGAGGCCAAGCTCTTGGCCTACGGATGCCTGCGCTGGCTATATATATATATATATATGTATATATACATATATATATATAACACGTTTAGCCCTCCTCCAAGTCCTCAAAGCTAGCAAGCAAAACTCCCTGTTCGTTGCTGTCCCTTGATTTGATTGTTGTTGTTGTTGCCACCGTGAGTTTTTTTTTCGTATGTGTCTTGTCTACCTGCCCGCGACATACCAGCGAGAATGGCGGACTTGCGCACCACTAAGGCAATCGGTGACCCATCAATGGTTGTACGTAAATGCTCTTCCTGTACTACTACTACTACTGTATTTATTAGTGTAGTAGTAGTGGTAGTATTGGTCGTAGTAATCGTTGCTGTACTAGCGATAATGCTGCTAGTAGCTGCAGGAAGAGCTTTCCGCCGCTTCTCTCCTAGCCCTTCTTCTCTCTTCGTTCTGTTCTTCTCGGGGTATCCGCGGTACTAATAGTATAAGACAGCCGCGAGAACAACAACAACCACAGAGCAACGCCGACGACAATGAGAGTATTTTCCTCGCGCTGATGAAGGCTTCGTATAGCAGGCGCCATAATCTCTCTCACGTCGTCGCCAGGCTCCTTGTTCCTCCTTCCCGCGTGCGTTCGTTCGTATATCGTCAGCACGCCGACGATATAGGCCGCAAACGAATTTGTAAGAATCGTAAGGTTGCTTGCCTGCTTTTGTAGTAGTAGTAGTAGTCGTTTTCCCTATCATGTTGCTGCTGCGGCTGCTTCTGCACGTATGTGCAAAGCAAGCCAGCGATGCCCGGCGCCGTGCAGGCGCCCGGTAAGCGAGCACCCGGGTTGGTCTGGCGGGAATGTATGAGTGTCTTCCGGGGGCAGGGGTGGTGGCCAGGCGCGACGTCTCTACCCTTGTTCGAGTACGAATCCGAAAAGGAGCCGCCAGAGGTGTAATAGAGAAACGAGAACTAGCGGAGGTAAACACTGTTGTCGTGTCGAAGGTGTTGTTGTTGCCGTTGTTGTTGATTTTATTGTTGCCGTTGTTGTTGATGTTATTGTTGCCGTTGTTGTTGATGTTGTTGTTGTTGTCGTCGTCATTGTCGCCATCTTCTACCTTCCTTGTCCTCTCGCTCGTCTTTTTCGTGGGACCTCGATTCGACCGCAAAAAGCAGCGAAAACAAACATCTCCTCGAAGCAGCTACAGCAGCAGTAGAGACCGCGTTCCGGTTTCCTCCCGGCCCTAAGCCCACTTCCGTGCTGCAGACAGACAGACATACGGACCGACGCGCGAGTGCGGCAACCATAAAAAATGCCTCTGTTTTGCGCAGCTCATCTCGTCTACCTACTCGGCTACGAACTCGGCATTGGGTTGTTTTGTTGTGGGGTTGTCTGACTGTCAATGCAGGATGAAAAGACCACCATCACTACCACCACCACCACCACTACGACAACGACGTCGACGACGACGACAATGACTGCGACTTCTAGTTCGGGGGGCGTCTCACCACCCCCGTGATAGCCGCACGCCGAGCGGTTTCCCGAGTCGACACCCGTCGTGCAGGAGCTTGTTTAACACCAAAATTGGACTCCCAACAACAGAATGTAGGTGATGCGACGACACAGCGAAGTGGTGGTGACGAAGGCACTACACCAAAGGAGTGAGCCACCGAAACCACAACACCTTGATGTTTTAGGTCGCTACGCCAACGCAAGCAATGCCCTTATGTCCTGGTCGATGCTAGGTCACTGACTCGTAGCACTAGATTAAGTAGGAAATAGGGACGCTGCGGGAAAGAACCTGGTGAGCTAGCCGACTGGGCAGCACAGCTCGTGTGACCACGAGAGCATGCCTTTTATGATTGCGTAGACCAAACAAGTAAAATGTGGGAAGAGATAGAAAATAGGTCCACATTTGAGCGACAGTGTCAGAGAGAAGACAAACCAACCGAAAAATAGACGTTTCAACGGAATATATAGCTTTCTTTATACTTTCGTTGTGTTTACTTGTCATAATATGGCACACAACGTTGCTGCATATGTTTCTCCATTGCACTGTCTGTTCAACGGCAACACTGGCTCACATGCAGTACAGGTATACCCTCAAGGTGTCGAGCCCGGTGGCGCTGTGGCGTGCGTCTGCGCCTCGCGACTGGAGGAGACACATAGCAGGTGCGCGGGTTCGAGCCCCACCGTTGCACCGATTTGTATTTATGGGGGTCCGTCTATGAAGCAATGCGAAAAGCAGTCCCATGCACGTTAAATCTTGGCTGAGAGTCCGCCCCGAAAGGATTTTTTTTATACCCTCAAGGTGTAATTAGACAGCTGTGCAGATATGCAGTATATTTATTCCTCAAGGTGTACTAAGACAGCTGTGCGGATGTGCAGTATATTTATACCCTTAAGGCGTGCTAAGACAGCCTACTTCGAATTAAGCGCTACCGTCGTAACACGTTTGTATTCCTGACGGGGCGCAAAGACACGGGCTGACACCGTAACAAAGTTGCGGTGTCGCAGCGATAAATCACTCAAACCGAAGTTCATTTTACGCTAAGCCCAAGTGCTTCAAAGGTAGACAACAGACGACATTTTGAAATGCGTACAAACAATTGTCTCCATAATAGACATTGAACATAGAACACACTCGCAAGATGAGGGAAGATCCGGTGACGCAGAAAAACCACTGATTCAGACTGATGTACCTATCTAAAAGTTACCCAACCTGGGTGTTAATAAACCATAATAATAATTGAACATAGAAACGGTACGGTGCTACGTCCTAAGATGGTCGCCTCTAGCAGACAGAAACGTCTGCGAATGGCCGATCGATGGCAGTTGTTGGTTTGTTTGTTTGTTGAGACTACGCGCCGCTGGTGGTCTTCCTTCTTGTGCAGTCATTCGTGCATACAAGCTGAAGTGCATCGAAGGTCTGGGAAGGCACGTAAAGGCACGCGGAGTCGTGCAAAGGATCCATGTTCAGTAGTCACAACTGTGGGCTCACTACGGGCGGCGTCTGGCCTTTGGTCTATGGCCACACTTTGTCGTCTCTCAGTCGGCAGTCAGTGTATAGCAGCATGGCATCATCCGTATAGCAGACAACGACGGCGTTGTGTAACTGCGGCACCATCACAATTACTTACAAGTGGTCTTCTACTGAAAGGCTACCGACTGGTGAAATGCTTGGCTGGTCGTTTCTTGCGATATCAGGTAGAAACTTTAGGGCTAGTAGAAGTCGAAGAGATATAGCTATAGGCACGGGATTGCACAAATATTAGTACGACTGGGGCCTAGATTTTCACTGGCCATGGTGTGCAATAGGCTTCCACTCTGCCACGAGAAGCAAACGCTTGTTGCGTCAAAAATCGTCACACTAAAGAAGATGGTCATTTTGTTCAAGAAAGACACACTTTTTTCAGGGCTGGAGTTTAGAGAAGTCTGTCTTCGGCAAGATAACGCGGGGACCTATCCTCGTGTTACCCTTGCATTTGCTTAATGACGTACGTTTTCAATTAGTCAATCAATAAATACGTGGAAGCCTAAAATCAACATTGCTTACTGACCTATATTGTGTCACTTTGTGTATAAAACTTCTAGCGTTGCCGCTAGCAAATATGGTCATGACGTGAATTTCATGAGTGTAAATATGTTCATGACAGAGTTTTACAATAATAATAATCATCCTTATAACCAAATTCGGTCACCTGTGCTGGAGTTGGATGAAGTAGCCGTCTAGCTATAATAAAAATAGAGCAACTATATATTTATATGTATATATATATATACATATATATATATGCTTCCGTGACTCTAACGCACGACGCGTTCTGGAGCTGTCAGGCGGTAGCCGTCGCATCTCACGGATAATCCGCATGTGTCTGGTTAATTTGAGATAATTATTTGTAATTTTCGTACCATCTGATCCAACACGAGGCCGTGATCATGTATCAATCTGTCTTATCACAGGCAGTATAACGTATCGAATGAACCCAATGTAATTCCTACCGATTAGCCAACGTCGACAATACGAACAGCAATGAGAGAGAGAGAGCAAAAAAGCAATGATAATACGAACAATAACAGAAACCGGAGGCAACAAACAATCGACGACGACGACAACAACAACAACAACAATAACAACAATATTCAAAGCAACGGCAACAATATCGATGGCGACAACAACAGCGACAAGAATGACTACAACAACGTCGTGAAGAACAACTGTAGCATATATATTATATGCACACATGCACACATAGGGCAATTTCCTCACAGCGTAGTGCAGTTACTCTCCATCTCAGAATCTCCCGCATCTCTTTCCTTCATCTCTCTTGTTGTTTCCTTGTTATTTTATTCTCTCTCTCTGTCTCTCTATTTGCGTTTGAGTTTTCTCTTTGCTCACATTTGTTTTTGTCTGTATATACCGTATTTTCTACGTGTACGCACTGATGTGTCCAAACATTTCTACCGTTGTTGACGACACTGGCCGCTGCTTATAGCAAGAATAACTAAAACTCGACATCTCCATGTCTGGTCGTAGGTGGCAGCACTGTTGTGTGTTTGTCAGCATCTTGCAGCTCAGCGAAGTGAAACGAAAGTTGTTCCGATGACAATGGTTGTACCATATATTCAATAAAAACAAATTCAAAAACATCTTGCAGCTGTACAGCTAAAGCACTATGTGATGGACGGCACGATCACCTTCTGGTCGGGCGAGTGAACACCTCCTGGATATTGCCAGGATGCCCGGTGGCGTGGCGCGTTTGCCTGAGCCTCGCGACCGGAGGAGACACATAGGTGCGCGGGTTCGAGCCCCACCGTTGCATAGACTGTACTTACGGGGGTCCGTCTACGAAGCGATGCAAAAAGCAGTTTTGTAGACGTTAAATCTTTGTAGGCTGGGGGTCAACCCAAAAAGTATTTTATATTGCCAGGATACTTACTGATGGCTGTCGCGATTCCGATTTGCCTGTTTAACAGCTTAGCGACGACGACGACGACGACAGTGCAGCGTTGTGCACGCTTAAGTGGCCAGGTTAACCAAACGTCTGCATCACTAAGTAACTAAGTTAACCAAACGTGTGCACGCTTGAGTGTTTAAGTCACCCAAACGTGTGTACCCTGGTGTGAGTGGTTAACTTAATCAAATCAACTTCTTGTTCTACTTCTCGTCATCAATGTTCAGCAGATATTCAGATTCCGCAAGCTAGTTAGCGGACTAATGTACTCGTACAAAATTAATTGACGTACGTTGATCGTAGGCCGTATCTCATGAGCCGCAAGTAAGCGCTGCTAAATGTATGCATGCGTTCATGACAATCTACATTCTCACCATGCATAGCCAAGGCACGACTATTCTGAGATACACACATGTTGGGGGGTCTACTATAATATTAATAATAATAATAATAATAATAATAATAATAATAATACTCTATGTGTGACAAAAAATAATAATGTTTTTATGATTATCATCCAGTTTATTACAATTATTGTGAGGTATGAACGTTTATTATTAGTATTATTATTATCATTATTATTTACTATTATTTTTATTAGGATTATGATTATTTTTATTAGGATTATTATTATTGTTAGTGCTATTATTGTATTAGCAGCAGCAGGGCGTGTGGTCCAAAGGCATCCGGCGGCATCAATAATCCATTTATTGCACGTGAGGCGTGATTAATCACTGTCTTCGTGATGATTATTTGTTGTCATTCTTGTCTGGCTGTTCGCTGCCTGCCCGGTGATGTTCATCAAGTGACCAATGGAGAGGAAAAACTACTCTACAACACGGTCGGCAGCATCATAAGCCGATCAATTCCGGAGCATGGAACATAGTTGCGGCCACCACCAAAATGTATAGCATCAACAACAACAGCAGCAGCAATGAGAACAACAGCAGCACCACCAAGTCGACGGCCTCTCCTGTTCGAGAGAGATCCGATCCGGCCTACTACCGGCTTGGTGGCTGCTATTCAGCGCCTCAATCAGCGCTTTAAATTGCTCTCCCTCTATTCCGCGCGCGCGCGCGCGCGATTGGCCGTTCGTTTCTTTTTTGACTGCTCTGACACCTGATAACGTTGCGACGAACACGTTCTAATGGATACTACGACTACGACTACTCTACTACTACTAGTCAGCTAGCGAGCCAGTCGGTTGTAAGGCCTGCCAGCCGGACCAGTGCAATGTAATTGACGATGTCTGCTTAGAGCCATGACGTTTTAGCTCTGCATCATCTTCAACGGCCTTACACACGGTGGTTGCCGCCGCCGCCACCGCCGTTGCCGCTATCGCTGAACACACCGGTCGTGCAACGGCAGAATTTATTTTCGTTGTCAGCCGTATGATTATGAACACGCTCGCGCTCCTCACCTGTCCGCTAGCGTGAGGTCTTAATTTTGCAGTATCACGTACGAGAACGACGACGACGACGACAACAAAAACAACAACAACAGCAACACGCAGCAACAACAACAACAACAACAACAAAAACAACAGCAACAACAACAACACAACAACAACAACAACAGCAGCAGCAACAACAACGACAACATTAGAGTATCGTGAATGTGTGCATATATATATGAATATGATATATATATATATATATATATATATATATATATAGATATAATATATAGTCATATATATATATATATATATATATATATATATATATATATAATATATCTATATATTATAATATTATATATGAATATATATATTTATCAATTTGTTTATATAAATACGTACATACATCATACATGTTTGGTACGCAAATAGTATGAACAGGCAAAGTTCCACAGTCGACTTCACCTGCAAGCACGAACGCGATGCACACGTAAACGTGTGCTGTGAGGTGGGGCCGCCGAGCCAGCTAGCACCGTTGGCGGTCTGTGCTTGCGAGGCGTATCCGCGTGACGGGGGAGAAGAGAAAAGGCAATTGGACGACACCACGACTATACATACATATACACACATTCAGGCACACGAAGACACCCGAGTACAGCCTATACGTTAGCGATATCGGCCGGATATCGTCTAGATTTCGGCGCTTTGGCCGATCTTGGTGTTATTAAGCAGTAGCCAGAGCTATTTAAGCGAAAGCACAAACGCAGATGATGCATAGGTTCGTCGAACGTTGCTAAACATTCGTCGCCCTCGCCACCTTAGAGAAGCCATCATGGTTGTCAGTGAGAGTTTGTCATCCTCTCGTAATTGGGCATCAACCTTTCTTCGATTT
>QVRM01006657.1:0-68937 GCA_003439945.1 Dermanyssus gallinae
CCTCCGCTATCTCCCTAATGTTTTACTCGCTTATCTGCGGCGACGATTTTCCGCACCTTTTCCACGTTTTCCTAATCAATTGCCGTTTTTGGGCGTTTTGAACGTAGTTCATCCCGGTGCTCCTGCGACCTCTTTTTAACTCATTAATCCAGTTGGAAACAGTGGCAAAACATGGCGCAGAGTCACCGTACACCTCGTCTAACTCAGTTTTCACTTGGGTCGCATTCCAACCTTTGAAATAAAATGCCTGATAACCACTTGAAACTCTTTTTTCTTCATTTTTAAAAATCACGCCGATACGTTGCACGGGAAAAGCTATCAAACGAAATCGCAACGGCCAATCACCATAATATTTTGAGTGCTAGCAGTCGAAAAGTTGCAGTTCCTAATAGCGGTGGAAGCGCGCCTTTTTCAGGTTTCAAGGACGTTAAGACCACCGACGAGTAATCTCGACATACAATATTTTAGTAAACTCAAAGGTTAAACACGCACTACTCTAATACGAAGAGCACATCTAGATATATATTGTACATCGAAAATAGAACACATGTCTTCTACAATACATGTTAGCGCCACTTGAATTCGGTTGAAAGCAACAGTGGTTGGTTGGGCCGTTTGGCAATTTGGCGCAACTTTTAGCTAAGCGCCTGACCGTCTTCCATTCTGCGTGGGGGCAACTGTTGCTCCTAAGGCTTGCACGAACAACAATGAAACGTATCGTCGGCTGCCTCCTTACAGAAGTTAGCTTTTGTTTTTGCAAAGACATGCCAGCCTAAGCGAAGAAGGACGAATTTCTTGTGGCACACATCGAAGTACCTTGTAGAAGTTTCTCCTTATAGGTGGTGGTTTCGATGTCGATGGCTTATAACAATGGATGATACAGGTGTTTGCTTACTTTGCAAATATGCATACACACATATACACATGCATCACCTTAGCATGTTGGTTCCCTAACACAAGGGCGTTCTATGTGGCCAATCGTTGAGGCTATGCGCGGATATACTGGTCAACGGCGTAGTACCAAGCTATTCCAAATATAGAGGGCTGCTTCTTTGATAGATATTCTACGAATATCTACGTAGATTGTACTGGGCAGTGCAGGCACTAGACAGATCAATTACTTCCAACCGATGCGGGTGTCGCACTACTTACTTCTTGGACGTACAAATTAATGTCATACCGTAACATCTACGTAGAACCGCCTGACGATTTCTGCTTGCAGACAGTTATTGTCCCTAATTTGCGCTAACTAAGTGAACCTGTGCATACTAAACAGAATTCACGTTCTTAAATGTGTGTACTGGGTCCGCCTTACAGCTGACAGGGTGGCTTATTGTATCAATGGTAAACCCCTAAAACATTCGAAAGTCACATTGCCAATTCACGTATTACAGTTGAAAGCTAAGCAATACGACGTAAATAAAACGTTTCTTAGCGGTAACGATGGCAACAATAATATGATTGTATTGCAGTAAGATCAATTATTATTAGTAGTTTATGAATAGTGGCTACAATAGTAGGAATTTCTATTTAACTTCTATTATATTATTATTACAATTGCTATTACTGCTCCTACGGATAAACTAAGGTTAACGATACAGCTGTGTGGTATATTTTTTCTGTTATTGTAAATTGAGCTAATAGTGCGTCATGACCGCCAGACGTGCAACAAGCCCGCGGCCAGAATTTCCGCAGTACTACCTACGGCCTACAAAATACGCTACAAAATAGCTCGTGAACTGTTCTATACGCGGTGAGTGAAGTTCTGTTATTGTACATTGGCTTGGGGAAAAAAGCCATGTAAAAATACCGAAGAAAAAACATTACACAGCTAGGTAAATGAGCAGCAAAATAAACGACTGCGTAGAGATTGCTCATACATGGGCCGCAATCATCAGCATATCTTATTCTAATAATAACAGCAGCTCCATATCGTCAAAGAAACGCGGACGTATCACCGCTAGACGTCTGCCAGGCGCTAGTCTTCTTTTGATTGACGCTATAGAACAAAAATAGCTTAAAACGGTCACAAAATCAATAATTTGGCCAACGGTTGACTCCGGTACTTCTGTAGGACTATCCAGGACAGACCCGTACTTATGTAATTTTGTAGGACTGTACCTGTAGGACTGCGGCGACGATGACATTAAGTGCGCTGATCACTTTAAGCAACATGCTTATTGCTGGCTGATGCACTCACGCATACGGACGGCTGTAGCCACAGATCACCAGCTAGTAAAGCCGAGAATAAGTCGATTCCCGGGACACAGATTTTAGACCGGCTGGGCTCTGAGGACGCTAAATGTCAGGACGACAAGACCAGGAACTTTAGCGAAGCCGCCTTCCTGCTGACTTTGATCTAAAAACCACAAGCCACAAAAGGAGCCAGAAAGGGTCGCTCACGTACAGCAAATGCTATGGCGAGTCGGTAAGCGAATGAGTACTGTGTCTGCAGCAGACGTTCCAAACATGCCTTGCGAAGCTTTAACCTTGGAGCCAACGATGTTCAAAGGATGCAACTCGATCTTAACGCAAAGTTCTTCTACTACTCAGACGCCCTGTTCCATAATTGGGCGGTCGGCGGCCAATCGCGTGCAGATATTGCTAAGAGGGCGAGTAGCTTATAACAACGGGTCACACAGTCTCGAAATGCTCGCTGAGCACTTGAGTCTCAGCAGCGAGCGAAGCTCGACTTTCCGATGTTGCGATCGTGGCCGTTTCAAAGCTAGGTAGGTACGCAGGTAGTGAGTCGTCTTCATGTGTCAGCTTGTCGGCACTTCACTTCTCGTTCCAGCAACACGCAGCGCAGAACTGGCGTTTCAGCGTCATGCAGAGCGGTGAAGACCGTGAAGAACTTTTGGCGCTAACCTCGGGAGCAATTCTGTAGCACAAGCGCCGATGCTTCCTTCATCTTCGTTGTATTAGTGCATACGTAAGGGATGATCGTAGTCTGGTCCATCCCTTGTCTTGCCTTTCTGGTCGTCGTTGAGTGGCGAGTGACATCGGTGAACGGGTGATGACTCCCGCTGCCCGTTGACTTACCATTTTTGCAGCATCGCTGCTCTAGTCTTTGTGGCTTGCTCATTGCTGTGTCGGCACGTCGGCATAGTGCCCGTAAGTGGCGTCTTCAACGGCCGGCGTTATGATCCGCTGCGCGAGGTTTTCATCGCGAGGGTTTGCCCCGCATATTATTGCCATTACCGTTCACCGCCTTCGCCGCCACCGTCACCGCGGCCATCAGTGGTCATCAGTACAATCAGCATTCGAACGGTTCAGCAGCATCTGCACCGTTTCTGTTGCTGCGGCTACTAAAAGTGATACTTTTAGTAGATATTGCTGCTGCTGCTTCTATCATAGATCAAACGACCGACTTCAACGTCGACTTCGTCGCGATGGCTCCCGTGCGCCGATGACAGCTCGGCCTGGCTTTGTGATCCGCTACAAGATGAGCCACCATATATTAGAAAAGACTGCACAAAAAAATGCCAGTGGACACTCAACACAATGCGTGCTGCTTGCTATGCGACCACAGTGTCAAACGCTCGCAGCTACTACAGGAGTCGGCAAGATACGTCCAACGCAACACGTGTTTGAATAATCTAAATTGAAAGCGTCATTGTTATTGTGACGCTAAAATAACTATATATATATATATATATATATATATATATATATATATATATATATATATATATATATATATATTTATATATAGACGCTTTTACAGCGGAACAATAGCCAATTTTTGGCAGCCCACCTTTGCACTTGCTTCCTTTTTAGCCGCACGCACACAATTGCATTGGCGAACCAAGGCGGTTTTAGCTGAAAATGACCTGGGATTGGAACTCTACCATATGATAGACGATGAGTTGCGTCAACAATATCAAGTTTTTTTCGCTGTGTAACGAGACGCAGACTTTTTTTTCTGCCTGATGCCGAAATGGCCGGCTGCATCTTCAAACGATGCGAGTGATTGTTCGTGCACAAAAGTTCAATATTTTTTTAGAATCTCACTCCGTTGGTAGATGTTGCTAATTAATTCTAGCAGCAAATCTATGATGAATGAAAATTGCACGACTACGGTCAGTACGAACAGTTGATGTAATCGGTTTCTATCTAAAACTGTTTAATTTGTCTATTTGTTTACACATTTAGCGGAGATATCGGCTAAAAAAGCACCAACGTAAACGGCGCTAATGAAGCACTCAAAGCCTGGCAGGAGTTCCTTCGGTAGACGAAAAATGAAATTGTTAAATTTTTTGGAAACGCATTATGCGTCAAACAACAATAACCAGGTAAAAGCAGTAGTTATTTTGTTTCGCCGCCAAATGGCGAAGCCAGAGAAGATCAACACGTAATTATGAAGGCGTGCGTCACTTTGCCGTTGTGAGGCATGGTGACACAGCCAACTCTTGAACACTGACAGAGGGTACTGTCTGTGACGTTTCCCGCGATGTTCACCTCGTACCTCGCCTTACTACGATCCGTATCGTATAACCGTCGATTGAACGAGCCATTCAACATAGGGTGTAATGCAGGACAAGATAACCGCTATATATATATATATATATATATATATATATATATATATATATATATATATATATATATATATTTATATATATATATATATATATATATATATATATATATATATATATATATATATATACATGTGCTTGAAGAATGACGTATTGCGTTGAGGCGAAATACAACAAATATACCCGCTCACGTACCTTGCCGAGCACGCCGCCCCACAAACATTTCATGTGAGATGACTGGCAGAGCAGACCCTACCTACTCAACAAAGCTATCCTGGACTTGTGTTATTCTTCGTATTTCTACTATTTTTTCGTTTTATGGGTTATGCTACTAACGTGCTTTAATATCCTATTCTAGGCGCAACATTTGGTGTCAGAAAGTTTGCCTGATATCCGTTATCAGACGATGTATCGTAACATTATTACTTTCAAAAACTCAACCGCTCCCTGAAAAATAATACTGGGACGCAGTTGGGCTAATATGCAGTCCGTGCACACGTTGAGCAGGTTTAAGGCACCACTTCGAAAACGAGATCATTTCATCCAGAGCACAAACACTTTTTAAAAAAATGTGATATATTTTACAGGGTCGATATTTTACTTAGAGTTCATACACTCGAGGAAGCTAAAATAAAGTTCAAGACTCCAAACAAAACTTTTCTAAGGGGCAATTTTCACCTAAAAAGCTGACCACGAACAGGCAGAGCCTGCGGACCCTTACGAAGGGAGCAGCCCCTCTAGAATGAATAAACATGTCAATGCTCAAATTTCTGAGCGTTCTTTAGAATCTAGTTTCTGGTGATCTGGGAGTTATTCTAGAAAATGCTATTAACTGACTAGTAAAAAAAGCCTAGTTAAACGGTCGGTTGTAATGGGCCTAGTCCAGATTTTCGACCCGTTAAGTTGTATCCCTCAGTCACGAGAGACTAAAAAATGCTAATCCAGAAACTTTTGCATCGAAAATTCACCTGGGACACTGAACTCTTAAGCGAAAACCTAATGCTTTTTCAATCGCTCATTGAGAATCTTAAATCCAACGTTTTTGTGAATTCAAAGCTATGAGCTAAACTGAAAATCCTATCTTAAAAAGAAAGCTCCACTTAATAGCAGCGCGAGCCAACTAGCGTATAGATGCGTCATGGTCGCGAGATTCACGAAAACGGCTCATCCACAAATTGTTTCAATATCTCAAAACAGAGAGTCGCACCTCTCGAAGGTAATGAGCCAATTTAAAGACTAGAGCGTTTGAGAGCTCTTATTTTTGTCAGGATTATGTTCAAAATTAGAAATTTTGTAACCACTTCTATCGACTTCGACAAGTCTTGGCGCAACAACTCCTTGGTTTTAGGCTAGATCGATGATTCCGCTTGGCACCGTGGCTGGTGAGAGAGAATGGTTTAACCCCTTTGTAAGGTGCTAGGCAACAACGTCCCATCTTCCAGAGAATTAGCCATTTCTCTAACCAAAATTGCGTTTGTGTCAAATCAAAGACCACTATCAACTATTTTAGCCAGTCTACACGACGTAATAGTCCTCAGCTGATTTTATGTATAATGACAAAACACCTTTTTCCAGAGACCTTCAGACTTTCCATAAATGTACCCTTCCGACACATAAGCGAAAGTACTTTACAAACGATAACCGCGTCAACAAACAATACTAAAAAATGTTCGGAACCGCTTTAAGGTAGAGTATCTACGTTTAGACCATTTGAACGAACAAATCATCAACTTACTCTTTAAGATAGGTAATATTTGCATTCTACCGAATTTCTCCCATTCAAGAGTTTTTGGGCCTCTCTGCCGCGTTCTCGCTTCTCCAAGGGGAAAGGAATCGGATCTCAGGCAGATATTCTGCGACATCAGGGCAGCCTCGAATATATAAGCTGGATGCTAATTCAAATTTTAGCTATACATACAATGTTATGGGTAAGCGTACAAATAGACAAATTTTTCTTGTTAATCTACTCATGCAAATACAAGAAGCAACGACTGCGCCTTGTTCACGCCTTACACATCTACGAACATCGCTTCCAGCTGGATGGGGTATACTGTCACGCGCAATGTTCACGCAGAGGGCTACGTCCCCCTCGATCGTTAAGTGTCACTACCTCAAATGCCAGCAGCTAGCTTTCTTTGATCGGTTGGACTTTGCAATGCATCGAAATATTTTACTGTGCTTGCTGCACTGTTCAATTCAATTAGAGTGTTGAGAGTGGGCTAGGCGCCATTAAAAGACACCACTGTGGAAAACAATATATCTAAAACAACGGGGTAGAAGTAACATTCTGTTCAGGATAAGTTACTAATGGTCGAGCTGTTTTTTACGTCTGTATTTGATGCACCTAATGCACATCTGTGAAATAAATTAAATGATCCCCGATCGACCCATCCTAGATGGGTCGCATGCTGGTATGGGGTGCAACCGTCACTAACTCATTTGTCCCTTCAATGGTCAGTACCGGAGACATCAACGCTCGTCACGCATCTATGTTGTACTATAGATGAATGCACCTATGCCTGTATTACTTACTTCCACGACTTCCGCCCGCTGGTATTTGAGCCACTGGCGGCGCCTGGCCCGAACACGTACAAATTTCTTCAACAAGCGGGCAAGACGTTCAACCGTTCGACAGGAGACACATGACCTGTCGAATGCCTGCGCCAGGAACTATCGCTAGACATTCAGCGGGGTAACGCCGTCTCTGTACATGGAACTCTGCTAGGCTGGACATGGCCGAACCTGAAGGATGTGTTACGTTTTTAATTATTAAATCTGGTGTCGACGTTCATAAAAAGACAGAAAATGTTACTGCATGTATGCAATAAAGACTCGACAGTTAAAACTAACAGCAAAATGTAAAACTTGTTGACACTGGGTAACTAGACTTGTAGACACAGGGTAAAAATAATACAAACATACTGATACGTTCCTTAAGTATACGGCAAAGCGTAAGCGAGAAAGAGAAGGCCACCTAGAAAGACAGCTGCTTCCTGTTTAATCGCGGTCGAATTCTCCCCGATTTGAGTGTTCCACCCCCCGCCCCCTTCCCCGCGCTGGCTTCAAGAAGAGCGTCTGTACAATATATTTTGCTAGATATTTACTATTTAGGACTCTTTACGCAATGTTTTGTGCTGTTGTTTCAGAGTTTAAAATTGTTCCTTTGTTCAGAAATGTTGCATTTTATGCGGGCTATTTTTATAAGAAAATGCTTCTGACAGTGTGATATGTCTAAGAAGAAAACAAAAAATGCGCCACCGCGAAGATGTGTCATATTTTTCCATTGCGTTATTTATACACTTCCGACATGTTTGAATATAAAAACGAAATCTCTACATGGAGTCGAACCTGCAGTCGATTACACCTCAAGCCAAGAAAGTATTGCAAATTAGCTACCCAGGTTTCGCCGGCATGCTGCCACTGCTGATAGCGCCCAATGTCTCCGTGAGGGCACAAAGTTTCATATACATGGTTCCATTGCAGCCCCGATTAGACCATTTTTGACAAAAGAAACCATAAAGAGAAAGTCTTCCTTTTTAAAGTTTGGTCTTCGTAGCTGAAATTACAGAACGATCTCATTAGTCGCAACACTAGGTTGTCTACAATCTGGGGCCTGTTGTGTGGTGCTCTAGGCACGACCGTATTTAACATATTATAAACTTTTTGAAGATGCTCAGCTTGTTAAAAAAAAATCTAAGGTGGTTTTCAAGTGGCACTTCAAAGGTGGTTTCTCTGTTTAACGTTCGACATGTGACTCATATGGCGCTATCGTATCAGCGTTCCCGACTTGTTCCCTAGAAAGGCTACTGGCACCGGGTGTAGGACATAGATAATCGAAAAGAAAGTTTCTAGCTGTTATACCTAAATATAGTCATCTGTCGACCGTAATATATATAACGTTGTCAGAGTAATATATGCAAGTTTAATATTAGTCTCTTTAGTGTGCAAGCTATATTGTGAGAAAGCGCCACACTTTCTAGGTGCCCTCCTATTGCAACAGCCCAACTACGTACTTCAGCTTCTACACAGTACAGCGCGAAACTGGTCGCACCGGCCACGTAAAACGACCGCACTTTAACGGCCGCGGCATTATACGACAAAACCTCAACGTCTGTCGTACTGTAAACAACTAGAATGACAAGTAAAACGATACATGAAACACGGATGTTCTGTAAGGAGCGTGTGTTTGAAAATAATAATAAACTGAACTGAAACTGAACTACTGAGTTCTGCATCCCCCGGTAACTCAGCGCAATGTCTTCGTTACAGGAACGTTAAGGACGTAAAAGCAATCGAGTTCTATTATTGCACGGGCCGCTCATCTGTCTCAAGCATAATCATTTTGAGCACGCTTAGTATAAGATGTACATTTTAAGGAGATTGTTTTCAATTCTAGAGCATCCGCCGTCCCTTGCGGGCTTGGAATCGCCGTGATCATATCTACATTGAACGAGTGCCGGACATGTTGAGGTATCCATAGTTTTCTTGCGGCCGCTAACTGTCCATAATATGATTTATCATCTATTCTCAGAGTACAAAGCTCACAAAAATTCCGTCAACAACGGGGATCGAACCAGCGATACCTCGACAGATGAAAACCATGACTGGCGCAATAGCCTCCTAGAGATAAAAAAAATCTGAATTAAAATTATTATTGTTTTTAATATTGCATTATTTACCAAGCCGCCACTATTAAATGATGCGCCGACGCATAAACTACCTTTTCATGTGTCGTCTTCGAACTGTTGCTCGTCTGGAAATACCCAGCCGGCGCAATAAGGCCAACTTTCTGCAATTTCAACTTTTCTTTTTTTTTCTCGCTCTGGCAACCACATTTTAGACGCTCGTAATGGGCGAAGTTGCCTGTGGAACGATATCGTCTAAATGCATCTATCGTCATTGCGTTCTTGTACTGGAATTATATAGGCTTTCTACAGCAGAGATATGTATCAGCGGGCAATGACAACCACGTCCAACAAATTCAGCCAGCACGGCCGGGGCTCGAACTAGCAATGTTTTGCTAACCGTGGTTGCCATGGCAACGCCCCGTTTCGAACTGTGCGTTAGCCGCTAAAGCCATCGCCGCTACCTAACTATACTTATCGCCGTTTTAAACTGTGACAGATCGGAAACTACGACGTACTTCCTCTTCCTGAATGTTAGTGAGTACGCAATACGAAGAGGCAAGCGAGGTGTCAGTTGAAGTAAAAGCCGTGTGCGACCCGAATTTCTTGTCAAGAGTTTTGGTATTAAATTGTTTATTACTGTAATGATAGTTTGCTTTAAATTACGAGTGTGATTCCAACATTTATGGGAGATTAGTAAGTTGAGCGGCGCGTCGTTTTACCACTCTATTGTAGATACCCAGGTAGCACTCTGAAGATACTCTGCAAATTTAAGCACGTTTCTAGAGGAACATTATCTGATTCATTCGAAATGTGCAATTATGGCAATTTTAAGGTAAGTGGGGGTTTACTAAATTTGAATAAATGTGCCATCCCAAAAAACGGTTTCGTTAAAATATATATATATATATATATATTGTGAATATATATACGAGGTGTGTTCAATCGTTATCGCGACTTTTGAATTTTCGCGGGTTACGTATATTCGAATTTCGATTTTTTGTGGCGTTATGTTGGTACTCATGTCTCTCACTTATGCCGACAAGCTCGGCCATTTTGAATGTTCACTTAATTGTTGACAGCTGTGTTTTGGATCGTCTTCGATTTTTACCTATTCAAAAAAATGGATCAAAGAACCTGTATCAAATTTTGTGTGAAAAACGAAATTAAGTGCGCGGATGCATTCCGAATGTTGACTGTGGCATACGGAGAAGCTACCTTGGACCGAAGCAACGTTTATCGGTGGTACAAAATGTTCTCAGAAGGCCGAGAAGATGTGAACGACGAAGAGCGTGCCGGACGCCCGAGCACTTCAACAACAGACGAAAAAATTAATGAAGTGGAGAAAATGGTATTAGCCAATCGTCGAATCACCGTTAGAGAAGTTGCTGAGGACCTAAACATATCGATTGGCTCGTGCCATTCGATTTTATCAATGATTTGGGCATGAGACGGGTCGCCGCGAAATTCGTACCAAAATTGCTCAATTGCGACCAAAAACAGCATCGCATGAACATTGCTAATGAGATGTTGGACTCTGTCCGCGACGACCCAAATTTGCTCCAGAGGGTCATAACTGGTGACGAATCGTGGGTTTATGGTTATGACGTGGAAACCAAAGCTCAATCATCTCAATGGAAGCTGCCGCACAAACCAAGACCGAACAAAGCGCGCCAAGTTCGGTCGAATGTGGAAGTTTTGCTGACAGTTTTCTTCGATTGCAGGGGCGTGGTGCATCATGAGTTCTTGCCACAGGGTAGAACGGTCAATAAGGAATATTACCTGCAAGTTATGCGCAATTTGCGCGAAGCAATCCGCCAGAAACGCCCGGATTTGTGGAAGAACAAAAATTGGCTTTTGCACCACGATAACGCCCCTGCTCACACATCGTTGCTTGTGCGCGAGTTTTTGGCCAAAAACAACACACTAATGATGCCGCAGCCACCGTATTCCCCAGATCTGGCCCCCTGTGACTTTTTCTTGTTCCCTAAACTGAAGAGGCCCATGAAAGGACGACGTTACGCTACGCTTGACGAGATAAAGACGGCATCAAAGGAGGAGCTGAACAAGATAAAAAAAATGGTTTTTTGAAGTGCTTCGAAGATTGGAAAAACCGTTGGCACAAGTGTATAATATCTCATGGGGATTACTTTGAAGGGGACAAAATAGATATTCATGAATAAATGAATAATTTTTGAAAAAACACAAAAGTCGCGATACGTTTTGAACACCATATGTATATATATATATATATATATATATATATATATATATATATATATATATATATATATATATATAAATATATATATATATATAAATAAGTGTCTCCAATTACAAAAGGAACCTCGTTTTTCTGCTTGTGTAAACTGGATAAACATTATGCAAGAACACTGGTACGTCTCTTAAAGATACGGCAAAACATACGTAAGAAAGTAGAAGTGGTCAATAAGAAGGACAGTTGGTGCAAAAACAAATGCTGTCTTTGACTGCGCGTAGAAAGAATGCGGCGTTTACATTAAACCTATAGCTTAAAATGTAATCGGACACCCCTTTACGCAGCTCTGTTATTCTGTATAATTAATTTAAAATTACTGAGTCAAGTTCTAAAATACATTTCTACAAAACTTAGCAAACTTCCCCCCGCTAATTGTTAGTTTCCCAGCTAAACATTTTGAATACGACTTGCTGAATCTTTTCGAGAAGGGCTTTGTGCCTTTGCTGATAGAATCCCAAAAATAGATCTTGCGACAAACCAACCACGGTCAGATTCCTTCCGTTGTGCCGTGTTGCCCCCCGCCAATATGTCATAGGTAACTACTCCTATGGCTTGTAGGTTATATATTTCCGATATTGCGACTGAATTACTTTTCTCGCTATTTGCTCCGCTATTTGTTTTCAGAGTTTGAAATCTTTCTAGCTTTGTTTAGAAATGTTGCATTTTTTCCGTTGGCCCGTGAAATTACAGAGCAGATAATCCGAATGCGCCACTGAAGTGTTTCATTATTTTCTACTGTGTTATCTGTATATTTCATCGGATACCTGAGCATAATAAATAGATCCCGACACTAGACATCTAACCTGTAATCAAACACATCAGATTTTCACAAGAAATATTGCACACTTGCAACGAGGCTTCACCGCCATGCTGCCACGACTGACAGATATCAGTTTTTCATAGGCAGGCACAAAGTGGTACCGTTCTGAGAGCTAGGTATATTTATGTTGCTTCTCTGTTTCGGCGTGGTTTGCCGTCCAGGCTGGCTTAATTAAACAATAATGCAATATGAGGATGCTGTCATAGATCATTCCACCACAGCCCAGACCAAACATCTTTTGCCAAAGCAAAATGGTACATTTACTCCATAGAGTGGTGCCCAGCCATAGGAGGCTTTCTCACAAAACTAAGGATAAAACGCGACCTCGTTGGGCGCGACACTCGGTAATCTCCAATCTGGAGTCTGGTGTGTGGTATCCCAAGCAGAGCTCCTTCATTTTATTATTCACCTAGTTTTCAAATACTAAGTTTTTTAAACAGATTTTCTAAAAGATAAATTATTTGATCAAGCGTGTAGGAGCCGTAGCCATTCTCTGTCCAAACGTGTTTTGCTTGCAAATAAGAAAAAACGTCAAAACCCTTTTGAAGGCCAGTGATTTCTTGGTTTCTTTCAGGCTTTTCTCAATTACGTTTGACATGTCATAAGTCATATGGCGCGTTTACATCAGCGGACAACAGTGTCGGCTCGCGCATCTGAGCGTAGAGTACATCACTCTACGCTGATTTCTATTCTGGTTGAGCTACACTGCACATGTTCGCGGCTTGTCCCCTAGGAGAGCTAATGGCACTGGTGACGGAAACCCGCCGGTGTGGTAACCCCCCAGAAGACTTTCATCTCAAGATTTTTGCTCAAAGCTGTTTTTTACAATGTTGCCTTTGGCCTTCTTTAAACTAAAGTGGTTTTATAATCATTCGGTTTCTGAATTGCGACTCATTCTGCCGTTTAGATCGGCTGCGTTGCAGTAGTAGTGCGAACTCGTAGGCCCTTAAACTTTTTCGGGTTGACCCTCAGCCAACATTTAACGCCCATGGGACTGCCTATCGCATTGCTTCGTAAGACGGACGGACCCCCATAAATTCAAATTTGCAACGGTGGGGCCCGAACCCGCGCACTACCTATGTGTCTCCTCCGGTCGTCGCGAGGCGCACGCGAATGCACCCACTACACCACCACCGGGCCGGACAAGCTAACCATTCTAACTGCTGTGGGTTGGACCCGCGACAGCACCGCGTCCTTTCCTAAAACACCCCTAGGGTGCCCTGGGACATTATTGCTGTACAACCACAATTTAGTAGTTAGTCGCTCTAGTTTAGTCGCTTCTTCTTGGTCTTTTAGCGTTTTCTTTGGTGAGGTTTGGGAGAAATGCGTTATGTACACCCAGCACTGACGTGGAGTAGGGCGTGGGTAGTGTGGGATTCCCCGATGGTATGGGATTACCCACTAAAAACCCCTAGACCTCACGTTTACATTCCCCCAGGGTTCTGTACCGTTTGCCAGTTCTTCGAGGTTGTCTCTTTACCTATGGAGCCGGTCACCGTCGCTCTCTCCCACTGTTCCGTTAGCCTGCCACTTCCAGCGCGGAGAGTAGTCTAGAATGACACACAACTTAGTTAAAAATGTTTTCGATTTTAGCTTGGCATTCGTCGTGGGTTCTTTTGTGGTATGCTAAGAGACTGTACTGACTTCCGCGCTTATCGACAACCATATCCTCGGCGCGAGTAATCTCAACATAGAATTCGGAATTCGTTCTACAAAATCGTTCTGACTCTCTTTGTTTCTTGCATAGTGTCAGGACTACTAGAGCACAAACTAATGATTGCCTGATCTACTTATTATTATTACGGCACATTTCGGTATTGTTAATTACATACATTACAGGTGCCAATTTAGTCTCGAAAACGGCATTCGCTTCCGCTAATCTTAAACGCAATTAGAAAACGTTGCATATGCATTTCCAGAAAATATCACCGACTCAACACCGCGATAACGGGCGCTTACCGGCATATTTCATGATGATATTTCGTGCAGGTGAAGCGCAAAATGTGCAACGACACTCATCGGAAGGGTTATGTGATTCCGTCCGATGGCATAGCTTGTGGTGGAACCCATAGACGAAGAAGCGGGTGAGAACGTAACGCTGCTCGAAGAGGAATTTCATCCATGCATTGTCCAGCAATGCTGGTGTCTTTTAGAACTGTTTAGGTACTTCTCTTATCTTCTGCTCAAACTCCCTGCGGAACTCTCGTACTGGCGCCGTAGTCGGAAGCTGAAAGCGGTTTACCAGATCCGCGATGGACGGTGTTATCCTTAGAGACATTTTAGATCCATGAATACTTTACTATTTACAACGAGTATAGTTTTTCTTTGCCGATGATATATTATCATCGGCATAGATATGGTAGTGGTCATTGATAAGGCCCGGTAGATCACTGAGTAAGACTGAGAATAGGGGCGGAATAAAATTATTACCCTGGGGAAGGCCAGTTGTTTGCAAAAGAGGCCGGTATTCCTGAATGCCGTAATCCAGGATGACCGGGTTTGCTTTCAGGTTAGATACCAGTGTTCAAAAATTGTGTGGGCGTTATCTATAGAGACATTTTAGATCCATAAACACTTTACTATATACAACGAGTATAGTTTATTTGCCGAAGATATATTATCATCGGCATAGATAGGGTAGTGGTCATTGATAAGACCCGGTAGATCACTGAGTAAGACTGAGAATGGTGTTGGGTTAAGATTATCAACCTGGAGAATGCCAGTTGTTTGCAAAAGAGGCCGGTATTCCTGAATGCCGTCATCTAGGATGACCGGGTTTTCCTTCAGGTTAGCTACCAGTGTTCAATAATAATAATAATAATAATAATAATAATTATTATTATTATTATTATTATTATTATTATTACAAAGAAGGTAAATATTGGCTACAGAACAGTGCAAAGCCACTGGTAGGCGTTGAAGCCACTACAACACCTATAATATAATAGCAGCTTTTGCTGCTAATTTTTTATTATTATTTATTATTATTATTATGGCCAGCTATTACATAGGTTTACCAACTGGAGCTTCTTTTATTGGGGCGTTTTAAATTTTCAACCTCAATTTACCTTCCATCATTTTTTTCTATCTTTCCCCTCTCTTTCTCTCCATCTATCTTTCTCACTCTATTCTGCTCGCCTCCTAACTTGCTTCCAGAGCTGGCGAAAATGTCTGTAGTATTACCCCAGAACAGGAAAAAAAACACACTTCAATTAGACCACTTTTACGCCGCCTCCCGATAGACATCAGCCGCACACGGTGGAGGATGGCGGATCTGATGGTCATATGGGCCGGGCTGGATCACATCACGCTGGCGAGCCTCCCGAGCCCCCGAACCGGTAGTAGAGATAGGCACACGCCTGCCCGCGCTGGTATTGGCCACAGTCTGGTCTACGACCCTGGCAGAGGCACCCCGATCACGTACACTCCACAACATTTACTTTGGTTAGGGCTTGCGTATCGCATGTATTGTGAGTGTGGCCGCAGAGGGGGCTCGCGGGGGAGAGAAAGAGAGGGATATATATATATAGAGAGAGAGAGCGGGAGAGCGCGGGGGAGACCGTGCGCTTCCGAACGAGAAAGTCTTGGCCATTGATGTCTGCCTGAGCTCCGCCACTTAGCTCATTCGATGCAAGTAGTTACAGCGTCGACGTGGCTCGATTCGACGTGGCGATCTTCCCATAGGCCCCGCGCACTCCACCACCACCACCACCACTGCCATGACTGCCACAAACGCATTCAGTGTTTCCTCGCCGACTGAACCGAATAGAACTTTTTTCCAGAGAACCAAAGGGCAAGGAACAGACAGCCGTCCAAACAGAGGCTAATACCGCGTCATTCGCCGCGTCTCATGCGCAAAATGCTTATTTATGGTCTTACAGAGGAACGTAAGCATTTACATATGTTTGTTCAGGGTTCATATGTAGCAATACTGTAAATACATTTTCTCTCATATATATATATATATATATATATATATATATATAAATAAATAAATATATAAATATTAAACAATCAGCGAGTTCTAGTGTTATTTGCCCAGACTTACATCGATGCAGTTTTGTCTACTCTGTCTCGTTTGTACTGCTTCCGCTACCCCCATTTTGGTCGAATCCCCCGACCCTCTGGTTAAGTAGCTAATCCATGTAATATTTTGTTGTCAGGGCAACGTTCACTCTATTTGGGTCTGCCGCAAACGTTTCCGGCAAACACATGAAATTGACACGTATCAAATTGTACTCTTCTGATGTTTTTCTACAACCATTTCAGCAACTTGGCGTTCTAAGGCATGCATATATATATATATATATATATATATATATATATATATATATATTGTTCAATTGCTTCCTGTTCGTTAAATGTGTCTGCTTATTTTCATTGATGAATGGTGTTATACGGTACGCGCATTTCAGCTCCGACAATAAAGTGGCATTACCTTAATATTAACATCTGCGCATCTATTATACATTATAGGCGCATGTGTTACACATTTCATGTTGTTGTAAATCATTTGCGCGAGTGTAAGTGATACAATGAGTTGACAAAAAGTGTTTTGTTAATTCCGTGTTGTTATTCGGGAATTGTCATGCTGTTGTACAACCTTTAGTTGCGAAATGTTGTTCGTATTAGTTATCCTTGCTTGATATTGCGTGTTCTTGTTTATTTTATTTTCAGTCATTTTATAAGATTCTCCCTATGGGTTGTTTTCTACTCCTCTATTTTGGAAAGGACTACATAGTTTTTTTATAGTATCCGAGACCCTCATATATCCATTGATCCAAACTATCAATGGACGTTGCCGTAGCTCTCTTTAACCTGAAAATTGCGCCCACAGCTTCTTACGGTATGCAGGTAATATTGCCTTATCTATCGAAGTTACATTTTGAGGCGCTTGACCAAATCAAAGCCACTTTTGCGAAGAAGCCGCTAAGAGTTTATTGCACTAGCCTTAACAGATTAGTCTATTTACTGGCGTCGTCTCCGCTATTTGTTGAGGATTTACAAAGTATACACGCTTTACCGAAAACGGCAGTTTTCGACAAGTACATATCTGAATGGGAGCATACGATTGCAGACATTGACCCGCTCTTCTATGGACATTGACCCGCTCTTCTATGGACAGAGACCCGCTCTTCTATGAAACCCAGGCAATGGCGTGTAGTTCGTGGAAGCGCTGCACTTGTAAAAGTAGACAACAAATCGAACGATTAGCTGTACATGGCTTCCACGTGAAGATCTGTATTCGAAAAAAGTTCCATGAAATTTTCTCGTTATGCTTGTGAAAACTCTGCGAGCGACAGTGTGACGTCTACCACCTCTAACAATGCGACAAAGCAGTTCGGTTGATTTGAATTTTGGAACCGTGATGACTATACGTATGTATATATAAATGTGTGCTTTCATTGCTTTGTGCTCGTCTACAATTCTCTTTACAATGATGAATGTACGTCTCCCCGTGTCATGCCGCCGTCATGTTTATGTTGCCGTTCTGTTTCTTATTCCCGTCGTCGCTACTAGAGTCAGGTCTATGTTTTTCGCGTGACGGTCCAGTCTAGACGGTGCCGAGAGAGATATGTACCAGCAAAGAGAGCACCGTACAAGGTAGAGAGAAACAACAACGTTCAAAAACACCGCAGCAGCAACAACATCAGGTTCGGCGCAGGGAGGAGAAAACATCACGAAGTCGGTCGATGACTTAATCAAAGACGTTCGATGACAACCGTAGCAGTGCTGAATAGGAGTCAGGATTTTGATGCCCGAACGCAAACTGGGGGCCTAAACCTGTCACTAACCAGAATAGGAGAGCATATGTTTGCGAATATATATCTATATACGTGAAACACAAATCTGTAGGCATACACGTGAATACTTCATTTGATTTAAGTTTATGGTCGACTACGGAAGTTGTTATCGTGGCGGAGTAATAGTAACCAATAAAGGAAACTGGAGCGCCCATATTTACACATACGTACTTACGCATTAAGCAGTACGGGAAGAGGCTATTAGACGACTTTGTATTGCTGCAATAGTTGGCTATCCTCAACACAGAAGAAAAAGTGTCAGGAAGGGTGCAACCCTGAATCTATCTACCGTGGAGCGTCGAAGGCTTTAACGTGGTCGAACACATAGCAGTAAGCGATCATAAAAAAATATACTCAAGATCACACCACAATGATATGATCCTGTGGCTCAGGGTGTGAGGTTATGCAACAGGTAGAAGTCGGAGAAAAACTCGCCATCTACCGCAATAACGTCAGGCTCAATGTGGCATTTTATCGAATGTAACATATATAAGAATATTTTTAATACACAAGCGATAACCGTAGAGATCCATAAGAATATTTTGCCGTGGCGTTAACGGCAACGTGCTCTATCTGTGTATGAATGCATGGATTTAATATGGATAATATGAGCATTGTGGATTTATTATTCGCTTGACATGTATACACCTAAATACACATGTCACCCTTTTTTTATATCAGAGGCGCTTAGATCGGCAGCATAAACAGACCTCACACTACAGAATGCCGGACTACAGCAAGGACGACAGCAAGAACAATAACAACCATGTAAATGCTCTGTCGTTGCTGCTTGGGGAAGGTCGCAGATGTTAATGCATAGATACGTAGAATTTCTCTCACCATCGGCATCTGTCGGACAGCATTGAACGTGTGCGCGTATTTATCTATGTACGTACGCATATATATATATATATATATATATATATACGCATGTTCGCATGTATGTATGTAGGTATGTATGGATAGGGTGGTGTTTTATTAAAGCATCGCAGCGTATTTCCGAAGCTTCCTGTACCATCTCGCCATGGTGGCCTCTCCGACTGGCAATAGTGGACACACGTTGTCGACTGCACAACAAAGGCGGCTGCTACGAACCCGGCCAACAAGTTGGCCGGGGCAATGAATGAGCGGGCGACGGAGTGCCAAACTACAAACAACAATCGAAATTCCTACAGCAACAACAACACCATCTAGAACAACAACAGCACCACTATATCGAACAACAACAACAGCAACAACAACAACAACAGCTAAAACAATGCTATCAACAATGACGACAACGACGACAACGACGACGACGACGACAACAACAACAACAACATCATCATCAACAACAACAACAATACTACTACTACGCAAACGCCATCAACAAGATGAGCCTCGACAACAGCTGCACGAACGCCATTAACAACAACAGTAGCAGTAGCAGTAACAGCATCAGCTCTAGCGGCCGCAATGGCGCGTGGGGGGGGGGTGCGGGGTAGCATGGCAGACGGCATGTTGATTAATAATGTACTTCATACACGGTCGACCAACAACGGCTTCTTGATGTATTGTCGTTCAGAGTTTGGCGTGGTGCTGCAACAACAACTGGTTGGCTTCGAGTTAGCGCGTCTCTTTTTCGTTCCTACCCGTCTCGGTGTCCCTCTCTCTTCCTCCTGTGTTGCTTCTATTTCTGTCAATGGAGTGGGGCACTGCGCGCAAGTGTGCCACCACCACCGCAGCCAGCCAGAACGACCGAGCGTAAACTAGAACATAGGAACGATGATTTCTCGATGTGTTTGGGCATGAGTAAAGTATTGATAGTAGTAGTAGTAGTAGTAGTAGTTAGTGTTCGACCAATGCGCTGAAAAGCTCACCGGATCCAGATTCCGGGATCCGGATAGCATGGGTTCTATCCAGATGCCGGCAGAGAGAGAGAGAGGGAAATAATAAAACTGCAAGGGAGGAGAAGCAGAAACCGAGCAGCGAATCCCGTGAAGCTCATGGTCGTGGTTGCTGTGACCTAAGCACACAGAATACGTAACAGTCACTGTCGAAAGCGGTGCACACCGCGCGGAACACAAGCAGAAGTAGTCGTCGTCATAGTAAAAACAAAGCCGCAGTAACAACATAAACACTAACAAGGCCAGCCTATGCAAATACGCGTAGCGTGTTCAGGCGCGCTTTTCTTCCGAGTGAATAACGAACAACAGCTAGAGCGTACTTCTGTCGGCCGTGACACCTGCGACCTTATCGTTACGTCCTGGGGTAGCTACTCTTTTTTTTAGCTACTCGAAACCATTCGTACTCCACTGTATATATATATATATTTTTTTATGGAGTATTTCTATCTAGCATTAGAATATACTAACGAGGCCGACAACTACAAATGAACCAACTAAATCACATATCGCTCATAAATGCCTAAGATATATATATATATATATACATATATACTTTTTTTTTAATTTATACAAATATCGCGTTTATTTTCCGTCGCTTTGATTCGGTGTGATCAAACAGATGTGATGCCTCGCTGTACTTAAAGTAGGCAGACAACCACGCATAGGCACTAGCGTGTTCTCTACTGAACGAACTGATTTTACTAGCTGCTACTAATACGAAAAAAAAAACACAAAACAATTTTAACAATTCTGTCCCGGGTGCTTCAGGGCCCAGAGCCCTGCGATTTGGACTGCTAGACTTCTATTAGCAATCTTAGCTTGAGAATTGCATTGACGGCCTGATTTGAGATGTCCGGTCTTTCATATGCCTTCATCTAGACAACACGAGCTTAAAGGCTTTTGATGAAATCAAGGCCAGTGTTCCTCAAATTAGACTAAGAATTCGTCCTAGTTTCGCAACTATTTGACCCACTTATTGGCACCAACGCATGTAGCTGCCGCAGGACGGCGAGGAAAATGGAGCCTTCAGGAAATTGCCTGCGGAGAAGCGCGAATGCAACGGTCGTTAGCCAGGCTCTATCAATAAAGCTAGCAGGACCTGGTCAACGACAATAATGTAGTGCCGCTATCAACTAATCTTTAGTAAACCAAGACGAATACATTTTTTTTTTCATTTCTTTGCCGTGCAAATCATCTGGGAAAATTATTCGGAATAGTTTTGTCATACAAATATATGTTATATGCACAATTCTATGCAACTCTGATCGAACCCGCTACATAAAACGGCGATTTCTTTGTCACACACGCAATAACTTATCACGCCGGATTCAGTAGAAATCCATTCAACAATTACGTTGAACTGCAATTTACAACAATGTCATTCTAGCTGGCCTCTACGGTAGCACAAGGTGAATATTAGCGAAAGTCCATTAAACTTTTCTTCTGCCAATGTAATTTGCATGAACAGCAATTCATACTTATGTACAAAGGCAATCAATTGGGGACGCTATTATAAGTATGTAAAAGCCTGTTAGGCATTGTTAAACAAATATTCAGCCCGTTTAATGCGACATGTCTCATGCTACATTTCCATGGGACCAATTTGACATTAAGTCAGATGTGTGGACAACTGGGCCAGTTATCGGAGCTTTCTAGCAACTACAACTACTTCGAGTTATCCTCAGGAACGTTACACGGTGGAGTCAAGAACCCGCTTATACTAAACAGTTCGTCTGTATATAGAGTTTTGACATACAAATGGCCGAAAAGACGGTTGGTCTTAACCGCCTTAATGACAGAATCTTCACGTCAACATAATAATAATAATAATAATAATAATAATAACAATAACAACATGCAGTTTTCACGGCAGACATTACCTACCTGATAGATTGCTTGAAATGTTTAGGCCCATCACTGAGTTAGTTGAGTATACGAACTCTACTCTAAACGGCGCGAACGGCCATCATGACTTACTTGGACCGCTCAGTTTAACTGCTCTAAATGGCTTTGGCTGTGTAAGTGCTGCTATAATGACAGCATCCTTTGACAGCATCCTTCCGTTGGCGTTTGAAACAATGGGAGGACCAGGCCCGCTTACACTGAATTTGATTCAGCGCGTAAGCAGATGCCTTAACCTTTCCACGGGAGACTCGAGAGCATCGGAATGTTTGCGTCAGAGGCTGTCACTCGACATTCAACGAGGAAACGCAGCATCTGTTCGGGGCACATTGTTGAACTGGGCTAATCCTGGGTTAGAGAACCCGTGAGTACACGTTCATGCGGAGACAATTGTAACACTCCAAAGTGCTAACATAGCTGAATGAAAACAGGATATAATAAATTATCAGTTCAATGACAGCATCATAACACATTTGCGGACTCATCGCGCCAACGACGAGCTCCGCAAACCGCGGAAGAGCTGCTAATTGCAAGTGCGCATTTGGCTTGGTATTAAAGCATTTGTATGCGTTCTTTTAAAATAAGCCCACGCAATCCCAAGCGTCACAACGCTATGCTTTAATATGATACGCAGAATACTGCACTGATTCTTTTCCTCACTTACAAGTTGTTTATAGCTAATATCGGCTAGCTTCTAGTACTATTTGTCCAAGTTTGCAAACATTTCTAATCTTTTGTGGTGGTCCGGAACCTCGACAATCACAGACTGCCATCTGGGCAGCAAGCATGGGTATTGGTCTCTCCTCTGAGCTGTTGATAAATCTTCTGTCTAAATGAGACGAGTCGTCTTCATGTTTGTTCTTTGTATTTCAAACTACTCTTTAGCTCTTTAATTGCTACGTGTTGTGAAATGTTTTGCCAATCATTGGAGGCGGGAAGAGACATAATCGTTCCGTTATCGTTTCTTAGCCTCCTCTGTCTCCCCCGCAACTTACAGCAAAATACCTGAGTTGATCGTGTGGTACTGTATCGCTGCTCTTTTCAAGCAACGATGTTTGTAGACACGATTTTATGTTACGCTTTATTCTGGGCTCAGCGCACTCATTCGCTGTACCGCTAAACAAATCGAGTCAAGGTTGAATGGTCAAAATCACTAGACCACGCAGTCAAGCAAGCAGTTAACTTCACCAAAGAAAAAGCTCTAGTCCAAAAAGCTCTAGCAGAGGTATGGCCAATACCCTTACAGGGATGGGAGGGTTCGTACTGGTGGTAGCAGCAGCAGTTTGTTGATATGAATATTATCTTATATTATTACTTATCTTATATTATATTACTATTGAACAAACAGACAAATAAAAGTGGCCGTATGAGTCAGAGTGTAGCCAGACGCATAATCTCGTGTTAGCTCATTCATTTACGTTACAAAACGCGCGAGCCGGAGGTTGTTGTTGATAGTGCCACTGCAAGAGCGGTGATCTGTCATCGTTGTTGTGGACAGTTTGGTTTTATTGCTGCCGCCTTTATTGTTGTTGTTTCAGGTCGTCGTACATACTGCTCCAGCTGTTAAGATGCGTGTCGTTATTACCTCCGCTGCTGCTGCTGTTGTTGTCTGTTTTGCCTGCTCGGAGACAAAGGCCGAGGGTCAGTCCATTTAGCAGTAAAAGGGTTGCGCTTTTCATACACAATTGAGTTTATGCTAGAATGCCAACGTTTGGATAAATTTCACTCGTTAAGCTATCAGGACCTCTAACCCGGTGGCTCCCTAGGTCGGATTGGCTGTCGAGGTTGACCGGCTAGACAATCACACGCCGTACACAATATTAGTGCAACGCGTTACTACAAGAGAACAATTCAGCTATTTCCACTTATTTAGCTTGTGTTGAACGCTTTTGTAGGTCTACTTTAGTACAAAGCTAAGAGGAAGTTGAGAAATAGTAATGGGTAACAGAAAACCTGTCGCGTTAGAACATATACTGCAGGCAAAGTGGCAACTCATAGAAGACCCAATTATGCTACCAATTCATGGTGAATAAACCCGAAACATAAACAACCCAATACTTCCGTTAATTACAAACTTATTGCGTTGAAATATTTACATTACATTTCCTGGACGTTTTCAAACCAACTTTTGATATGGCCTCACGAATTAAGCCTTAATATGGCCGCACTTTGCCTGTACAATCTTGTACAACATGTAAACGAATGTTCTTCTCTTGCGGCTGAAACGACACCCTTCGGAATTTCCTTCCAATCTGTCTCTCTGAATGGCGCACTTAAGACCTTTAAAAAAAAGGGACATCTTTATACACGACGACGCACATAATTTCAAACAGATTTTAAAACACAACACCCGACTTAGCCCTAGCAGATAGGAGAGCCTGTAGTTAGCGCAAATTGCGCACGTTTAGCATTTTTTGCGAACATTTTTACGGACGTGACATTTTGGCTGCCGTACCCTGTAATTGTGTGACACGCCTGCTGAACTAAAATTTTACTCGGAGATGCGCAGCAATATGAGTAGGATAGGCAACTAACTTGAGACTCAAGGGATTTAACAGTGCAAACTCGGGAAATAAGTTGCCAGTGCATTTTCTGTCTTGCTGAGATCCATGACGTCGCTGTTGTTGTTGTTGTTGTTGTTGTTGTTGTTGTTTTTGCCGTTGTTGCTACTGCTGCTGCTTTCGGCTCGTGTACCCATTGCTCTTTGTGCATGCTGACCAGCCAGCAATAAGCAAGAAGAGACGGCAGGAGACCAACGAAAGGAAGTGCCCTCCATGTTCTTCTGCATTTGGCAAGTGGATGCGCGCGTAAACGCGGTACGTGCCAAGAGACCATCTTAGAAGCTTTTGACGCACGGACGAAGCCGGAACAAGGTCAAGCGTGGAAAACACCGCCACGTGCCCCACGTCCTCCTGTCCCCGCCACGGCGCCTACGCCCTCGGACGCTGTACGGCCAAAATAACAACAAACAGCAGAAATAAGCACAGCGCCGGGGAGCAGCAGAAAGGGGAAGAAGCCAATCGTCCTCTATAGTCAGTGGGAGACGAGGCCTCCCGTCACTGGAACCTTGGAAAAAGGTGGGAACGGACGGAACGGTGACACACGAGGATACGGATAGTGGTGAGATGGTCGCGGTGGCGGCGGCGGCGGCAGCGGCGGCAATGATGATGAACTCGGCGAGAGTGATGATGCAAATGATGCTACGGAGAGAAGCTTCGTCAGACGCAGCGCCGGGTCCCCGTGGACACCACCCTAAGCAGCGGCCATTGAGCTTAGGCAGCTGCGCAGCTGCGGAACCTTAGCTGTCGGTCGGAGCTCAGCTGCGGCTGCTGCTGCTACTCGGCTGTCTACTTCGCTTTCTGCATTTTCCTCTTTCCCGTTCTCCTTTTCTGCCTCCTTCCCTTCATCGTTCAGGCAGCCTGCTTGTCTGCCTGCCAGCTTAGGCAGATACGGGATGTTCGTGTGATCGCTGATAGATCACGTCCTTAGGGAAAGTGAACGTTTGCTATTACGACCACTGCTGCTACTACTACTACGATAGTAGTAAACTACGTCGACTACTTCTACTGCTGTGCTGCTCTACCATACCCTACTGCCGTCGTAGCGTTGGCCCCTTGGTCCTACCCCCGTAGAGAACTGGACACGCGACAACGACGGCATCGTCAGCCGAACCCTCATGGAAAGGCTGACTGACGGGCAGACGGGCACATATTAGACGTATAGAATGTATAGACGGAGCGAAGCGACTCGATTGTTGCATGCACGTACGTCTAAGGTGACTGGGGGGCCCAGCGGCGGGGCACGTGATACGGACGAATAGATGAGAATAGAGCACGACATAGAGCAAAGGGCCATGGAGGGAGGATCAATAGAGGAAGGACTTGACGGCGGGACAAAGTTCGTAAGAGCAGGAATGTCTGTGAGTACAGTAACGGTCTAACAACGATGAACAACGGATGATATCATCGCTCAATACACTTACACAGGCTTTGATGATGGTCTCATGCTAGACGTCGTCGAGGACGGACGTATGCACTCGACGGTGTCGGTTTTGTGACTTATTCATGTTTTGGAGACATTCCTCGGCGATCGACTTGAACCCAATCGTGTGTCGGCACTATGTGTTTAGTATCCTGCGGACCGCTGGTCCGCAGAGACGCGTTAGCTCTTCATGCCGTTCACCATCAGATTGACACATCATGATGCGCTTTCCGGCCGCCAGGGGCGCTGCAGGTATTGCCCACCGGGACACAAGAAGACCGTCAGTCTTTCCGACGGTCTGTTCGACGGTGGTTGCAAACAGTTACTACGTGCCAAGCGGGTTCCATTAGATTTGCTACTATGGTAAAACGCCTACGTGGCAAAAGCAACAAAGGTATGTATAGAGTCTTCTTATAAAGTGGGCCTCTTAGCTTCAGAAGGAAGACTTTTATACGTTTTTCAGGGTAGCAAGACTAAAGACTACGTAGCGGGGTGCGGTATGCACCGTGACTGCGTGATCAATAACTAAAAAACAAAACAAAAAACGTTTTCCGCCTTCCGCGGGAGGCTAAATTCGAACCGCTTAGGGAATCCCCAAGACCCGCTTGACCAAACCGTCAACTCCGATGGCGTCGGGGAACGCAACTGAGATGATAGGTCTCAGTCTTGGCGGCCGCGCAGCGGACCTCTCTGCAAGGTGGCGCTGTGGGAAGGTAATCTCTTGCTGTATGAGGCCTATACCGGGGTCTCGGTCAGAGAGCAGTGTTACGTCCCAGTACATCTCACAATCAAGGAACCGCAACAGGGCCGAGGATCACGCAGATGGTACGCGCTGTAAGCCCGGCCTTCCCATGCCTCCTATATGGTCCTTACATCAATCTGGATCAAAAGCCCACCCAGCCCTGGACTACAGAAGGCAGGAAGCTCGGAAGGGGGGGATGCAGAACTTGAATAAGTGTCAAACGGCTCACGATCCCCTCGATGCTTATCTTATAACGAAACCCTGAATGCGTGTCTTCTAATTGAGCCCATGGCTTCTCTTGCCAATGACACATAACGTGATCGTGGGCAATATAGCCGATGCCGTAATTTGGTAGACTAGCCATGCTATAAAAGCCGCGACCTCAGCACTCAGGTTCGGCTCAATTTTAATCTGAGTAAAGCTCACTGGGAAGGTAGTACTTTACAGCTGCTATTTCTGTCTAAACAGGACTGGTGGTACGTTACATCTGCTATTTCTGTCCAAACCGTTCAAAAATTTTCTAAGAAGGCATGTCGTATCGATACGGACCCATGGCGGTACCGCCATGGGCCCAACGTAGTATCTGGGCGTTTCAAAGCAGCCAGCGAGGCCTATGGGGCGAGTCATACCGCGGACCAAGGTCATACGCTACCATAGTTGGTAACCATTGCTATAGGGTTGGAACATGACACGAGGTCAAAGGTCGAGGCTGCCGTCTTTGCTACGCACATCTTTCTTCAGATGCTCTTTACGTGCACGGCTGTCCAAGTTGACGTCCAGAACGCCTTTAACTCCCACATCCGAGGCCCGTTACTTGTTTAAGTTTGCAAGCATGCGCCTGAGCTTAACAACGTTACCCACTTCTTGCATGCAAGACTCATGCCGCTCTGCTTTGGAAGCAGACGCGTCATGCCGGCGTCCGGTTGTCAACAGGGAAATTCAGGTGCACCGTCGTTTTTCAGCTTGCTGTTCCAGCTAATCCGTTACCGTTTGATGAGTAACCTTATCGTGACCAATGACGGATGTTGAAATGCACCACCATGGCCTTCGCCGATACGCTCCCAGACACCCAGACTTGTGGCGAAGGCAGTTTGGATTACCGCCGCTGTCTTCCCTCAGGAAGCACCTAGCCTCTTCCGCCGTATGGCGTCTTGTTTCTCGCAGATGAATGCTCATTTGCCCCGGGTTAGCGTCCCGGCGGTTAATACGTACGTGCACTCTTAAAACAGAACTCCCACGATAGGTCTACCAACAGGGCTTTCCAGTAGCTCACCAAAATAAAATTGTTCAGGAGGCAGCTCACCTTCGGCGACTGGGCTTAGAAGAGGGGAATAGGGGCAAGTACTCAGAAAGGTACAACAGTTCCTAAGCGCAAGCTAAGTCCCGTTTCAAAGACTCCCTAGCCGCAAGCCACATATCAAGGCCGAAGAGCGATCCTTAGCTGAGCGTTCGAGCCTATGACAATATTGACACTGCACCGCTATACCTGGAGTTCAGGACCGTATGCGCCTACGTTAAGGTCGTGTTTTTTCGCCGCTTAGCGATGCAAAGGGTCACGACAAACTTAGCGGCAAGGAGGTGACACCCATGAAGCAGGCATACTACAACGCCGTAAATGATGTGTAGAGTCTTCAGATAGATGCGCTTTGCCGCGCGGGTCAAGGCGACACATCTGTGTGAAGATGAAATCAGCAAACTAGGCGGCATGACCCCAGTCCCCTTGGCCATAGGGAACAGCTGATCTGGGACATATCGATACGGAAAACTTTTGCGGCGAGTTGTACGGCGATCATCCGCACCGTAGGCGGCGTTGCGCTTAAAAAGGAAAGGGACGGGGCTCCTTATCACGACACTTTGGGGAACGGGCACATTATCTGCTCATTCATCATTAAGACATCATGCCATGGGGACGGGACATAACGCGGACAATCGGCAAGGTCATTGAGAAATCGGACGGATACCAACGATCCACAGTGTTCCTGAGGCAGCGCATCGCCTTAGAACTTTAGCTCGGTAACGCAAAAATGGTCCTTGACACGCTCCCGAGGGGTGAGGCCTGGGGGAACTGAAGTGTATGCCAGGAATTCAATCTGTACACTAACCGACAGGTAATAAATTGATTATTATTATTATTATTATTATTATTATTATTTTTTTTTTCTGTTTAGACAACGGAATGGGGCTTACAAGTTAAATATGGCGCACCTGTGTTCGATGTGTCGTATTTAGTATTGATTGTATTTACTTTGCTTGCAGTCGTTGAGGGTGTGTCCGGTGGTAACAGTGGGCAAACACTAGACAATATTATTCTTATTATTGCATTCCTCTGTGAAAGCCGTAACTGCCGCCGTTGATGAGTACCTTTATTCGAAATCCGTTCATTTGCGCGGGAAATCAATCTGGACAGCCGCAACGCCTTCGACTCACCGTGCTGGCAAGTAATCCTGAGTATCATGGCCGAGAGGGGCGTCTTCTCATACCTGCAGAGATTCATGGTCTCTTATCTCAGCAGCCGGGCGGCTGTGTCTTGACGTGACAGCAGAGGTTCCACGGATCCGTCTTGGGGCCCCGTTGTAGAACATGCGTACGATGACATGCTGAGGCTCTGCAGCATGAAGGGCGCTGAGACAAATGGGTACACCGTCGACCCAGTTAACCCGGTCATGGCACGCAATGCAGACTTTCTCCAGGGGAGGGCCCAGCATGCTATTGAAATAATAAATTACTAGATGGCGGGTCACGGGCTACGACTGACACCCGAGTGCAAAAAGAGAAGCTATGCGCCTCACGGGATGGAAAGGACACGTCCAGTTGGCACTCGATAGAGTTGTCAATAAAATTAAACGCCCTGCCTGATATCTGGGCGTGACCATTGACAAGGTCCTCACCGAATGGTAACTGCCAAGGCAGCTTAGCCAAGATCTTGCCTCCGTGCCAGAGTGCTTTACGCCGCTGTTACGTCGGACTAAGCGGACGGTGGTAAAGTTTTCCAAGAACAGAACGCGCAGCGGAAGCTGGCAATAAGAATTTACAGTGTATACCGCACGGCTGTGACGATGGCGGTCATCGCGATATCCAGGCTCGTTCCATGGCTCAGGCTGATTGAGAAGTGAATCCGGCAGATGTGAAAACGGGAGAAGAAAGCGGCAGCCCGAAAGCAAACACTCGAGAAGTGGCAACAGAAATGGAATCGAACGTCATTGAAGGCATCGAAGGCCTGGACCCGCCAGGTCATTCCTAACCTTAAACAATTGTGTAACTGAGAGCACGGCAGTTTTACCTATCGGCTGACGTAGGTGATGACGTGGCACGGATGGTTCCAGCAGTACCTACCTGCACAGGATAGGCAAAGCGGAACCGGCGAGATGGATGATGTCACTCACACAACTTTTAACGCCCTTGGAGACGGCAGTGACGGAGATGGTCGTCGCCATGCTTGACGACGAGCGCAAATGGGACCATAGAGTGGGCCTGGTGAAGAGCGTCCTGAGAGAAGAATGAACGAGCGACAACGTCCGGTGGGACCTTGGGCGTCAAAAGTTAGGAACAAAAAAACACCTAGAGGAAAGAAAAAAATCAATTTTTCATCGAAGTAAAGCGCAAGCGGTTGCCTTCAGAAAATGGTTGTAACACATATTTCGAATTAAAAAAACAAACAAAGCAGCGAGGCTAGTGACTCCAGCATGTAATTAAAATTACTTCTTCGTTTACTGGCAGTCACAATTGGTGGTTGGCTGCGAATGAATATGTCAAGGATTACAGTAATATAAAGACGAAAAAGCCACAGTAACTAACAGATAATTCGACACGAAACAATAAGAATATTTACAGGGGTCGCTGCCGTCAGCGACGCCTTACGCACGTATTGCAAATAGATGAGACGAACAATATTCGGCATCAACAACAACAGCAATTACAGCAGCAACAACAACAACAACAACAACAACAACAACACCAACAACAACAACAACAACAACAACAACAACAACAACAACAACAACAACAACAACAACAACAACAACAACAACAACAACAACAACAACAACAGCAGCAGCAGCAGCAGCAGCAGCAGCAACAACAACAACAAGAGTTGGCAACAGTAATGATGAGGGCGACAGCATGGACAGCGGCCCCTAACGACAACGAGGATTCTGAAACGCTGGGCAAAACTAGTACGATGCAAGCAAAAGGGCTTAAAAGTGCTCGAAAAGCTCGAAGACGTCGTACGGACGGCAATAACGTCTGTATCAACCCAATCAATAAAAAAACTCGACTTATAAAGACGCAAATATCAACGGATGCAGTGGCAAAATCTGTCTTACCGTAATTTAAAGCTAGTTCTTTGCTAACTTTCGAATGAAACGTATCGTGTAGCGTGTTCTATATTGCATAAACAAATCAGAGAGTATTCGACGCGTACCCGGTGCAGAGAGACTAGCGCCACCATCTGCTTAAACTAGCTCGACTGTGGTAGTTGTCTAAACGCAAAACCACTCTGCACCGAGCTCTAGCGTAGGAGAGCCTGTAAAGCCTCTATCAAGGGGGGGGGGGGCTGGCGGGATACCGATCACGCATTCGAATAGATGATAATTTAACCTTTCTTTGGCCGGCTGTTGTGACATTCAGCGATCCAGGATAACGGCCTGGCTTTTTCTTCTATGACCTTTAATGAGGTTAAGAGGCGTTCTGTTAGGGAGCCAGCTCTAGGCCGGCGCGAGTTCTTCTGCTTCGCGGCGCGGACCGCGACCTACCAGATGCCCCTTCCACTTGAGAAAGAAAGTTGGCCTTCTCGCCTTAACTCGTTGACCTTTGTCGTCGTCGGCGACTGCTTCTAACGTCCTGCGAGTGGTTAATAATTTCCCTCGCCTTGGCGTCCCACCGAAGTTGTTATCACGCTCGCCGAGTTTCGGTACATATGTACGCCGGCCCGTTTCATCTTTATATCTATGTGGACAGAGCATGACAGAAGGAATCCTGTGTAGACCTGCCTAAAGAGCGGGTGTGAACAGTGGTTACGGCACACGCGAATGTTGAATATTTGCCATATGTTTATGGCTGGAACAGGCTGGAGTCAGGTTGACACAAAAACGACGCGGAGAGCTGATCACGGAACTAAACTGCAGCGGCAACGTCTGCAGCAAGGGTTCACCTACACGTCAATTCGACGTTTCGAGATCTTCGATCTTCGGCTACGTTGAGCCCGAAAGCCCCACAGCCAGGCTCACGACAGCAACTACGGAAGAGCATTTTTAGCGAGTGCTGCCCTACAGTCACAGTCATCATGACTGTCTCACACACTAGTCGTTGACGTAGTAGCTTGCGATATTTTGCAAATCTCTGTTGAGTAGCTGCACTCCCGTTCACCGAAACTCCCATAAACTGCAGATTAAGCGTCGCCGTTGATTCGATTGCAGCCCAATAGTGCGCTATTCGTTTTGGATAATAGAAATAGTAGCAAACCACCGTTTTGGATAAGAGGAAGCGTAGAAAACGATATCAGGAAGAAAATGGTGGCAGCGTTGTTGGCAATCGTCGCAGTAACATCAGAAAATAAAACGAGGGGCGGATGTGAGCCAAACGCTTGAAGGCGTGGCGGGTTCGACCGCGGCGCCTTCAAGCACTTCAGCGGCGTGACACATACCCTTTTCGCATTCAAAAATATACAAATGGACCTTGGCGCACAAATGTAAGCGTTTCAAGCAAACATTGCAACCAGCCAAGAGAGGATTCTTGAAAGAAATGCAAGAGTCACGCTAAACAGTTAGCAAATCTTCAAGTAAAAAATGCGGTCACAATAAGCAATGATGCAACTGCAACTTCATACAACTGTTAGTTTCTGACGTTTTCTATGCTGATCCAGCAAAACCAAGTTTTACTTATCTTTTACAAGTTTGTTTACATAAGTTATGAATCATCACATACTTGCAGGAGTCGCTTGTGATAGACAAGAAATAAGGCTAAATCCAAAATCGCATTTTTCTGAGAACAATACCTGCCAGCAAAAATGCATAATGGCTAGAAAAATAATTAGGCTTATACAACACCAGAGAAGCAGTTTTGTGCAACAAGAGATTATGCCAGGTGCTATATGTCTCAGCCGTGAGGATACCTTGTCGACCTCATTCAGAAACTCGGCCAATGCTGAGCAAGCGGCTGTGATTAGGAACGACGTAACCAATGTTTAATTTAATTACTCATAATAATTGATTTAACCATTCATAATAATTGATTTAACCATTCGTAATAATTGATTTAACCATTCGTAATCATTGATTTAATTATTCAGAATAATTTGTTTAAATATTAATAATGATAATAATTTGATTACGTCTTAACCACGGTGCTATTTCAAGAAAAGCCTGTCAATATGTTGCTTAACTAGTTTGAGTATTCGCACCGAGTCAACGAAAGTCACCAAATTGGAAACGAACGTTGGAACTCGTTCCGTAACACCCTGCAATAAAATCAGGCCGCGAACGATTTCTTACGTTCGTACGCTCGCTGGTTCTCAAAACTGTGTCGCAATATCCAACGGCATTCGCTCTCGCCATTAAGCAATACGCAAATCTAGACTTTGTGCAGTCGGGCATGCTAATCCTAGCAGGCTCCAATTTGCGCTTTTGCTAGGGTTCGCTTCAGCCAGGAGGCGCTTCTTCAGAATTCAAAGTTCTGCTTGCGTTAGCGCTCTGTATTGCCTTGTTCAGCGTTTATGCCGCACATTCCTTGCTAATATTCGTCGAAGACCAAACAAGACAAGGGCATAATTTGCCGCGGAATGACAGGAACGGCGGCGTCTCACTCACATCACAGCTGAAAAGTTAAACTTACAAGGAAGATGCATCATTTTATGAAGCGCAAAGGGTCACAACAGACGCTTGGAACTGCGGGCAAACTTCGAAAGCAGGAACTTTTGGCTACAAGGCTTGCCATGTACGTTTTTCACCTGGTGATCTGCTCTGTGAGAAACGTTTACGAAGTTACCTTCGCGTGGAAATCTAACATTTGTAAAAATTATTTTAAAAAAAGCATGTGTAATGCAAAACAATATTAAAACGTTAAATCTGGAGACATACAAACTGTTTATTAATAGTGAATTTTAGTCAATAGAACAAATCATAATTATATATATATATATATATATATATATATATATATATATATATATATATATATAAACGTTGCAAACGTTTTAAACACGGGACCTGCTCCTTGTGAGATTGTCCGTCTTAGCCATGAGGCAATTCTGCACTCGCGTAGTTCCCGGTGCACCTAGGCCCGCCTCGCGGCCGTAAAGGCTGAAAGAGAGAAGAGGCCAAGTTTCGCACGCTCTTCAAGTATTGTAGTCTTGCATTGTTTTTGTCCTTATCAAGATGCCCGCTTGCAGCACATTTCCAGCACTTTAAAAAACTCTCCGCCTAGTTAAAGTGTGCACTAGCTTCTTTGCTCCAAGCTTAAACTTTTTTATGGACAGAATCTCAAATCAGTCTTAGCCTAGGTTATAGCCAATTTACTATTTCTGATTGAGGTAGAGTCGGAGGTCAAAATGAATAGGAGTAGCATGCTAAGATCTCGGCGTGACTCGTGCACCCTTAATTCAATGCGGTATTTTTGAGATTTGGAAATTAAAGTTGAAGTCACAATAAATAAAAGTTAATAAATAGAACTGCATTAATCTTATATTATTAGCACTTGAGCAATTTGCAAGTGTAGTATATACCGGATTGTAGTATTTGCGTACTGTGTTGTAATAAAAATAAACAAGGGCCTATAAAGACGCCTTTTACAGGTCTTTTTGAAGTGTAGTACAGTTGTAGTGTGGTGATCTGTCTTTGTCGTCCGTGTCAAGCTCTACTAGGCGTAAAAATCCGCTCGTGTTGGGCATTATCAGTTACTCACAATTGGGAGTGTAAATAATTTCGCACTTAGAGAATAATTTTATTTTGGTAGTTGTTACAAACAGAGCCACCGTTTCGTTAGGTAGTATTTCTCAAAACAAAAAAGGTAGTCATCTTGTTTTACCGCACAGGTGCTGTCATCTTCAGAATTCTACCTGTCGCTGAAAATGAGCGAAGATTGAAAATCCTATCAGATTTCTAGCAATATTTTGGCGCCTGAAATTTTTCTCAAAAATATATTCTGTATTTGCTGAAGCAGAGAAATGTTCTTGCGGTATCTATACGTGCAAACAACAAGCATATAGTAGTCTAATTGTTTAAAATTGTCTCTCCTATTTCTGTTTACGTCACTTAAACTGAATTTATTACACACTTCATATATAAAATTGTACTCTTAAGCATTTATCTGTCCTCCCCCTTCAGGCGAGAGGAACGTTTTTAAATTACGCGCCGAGGCAAAATCCAAGAGTGACACGGCAGAACGGCAAATTGCTGTAGACTTGATTGTGCGATGCATAGAACCGATACCAGCCTAAAGTACGTCTTTTTTCTAGCAAGCATCTATACGGACAATAATGTACATATTTAGCTTAGATGTTTGTGTCCTTGTATTGGGTATTACGTGTGTTAGTATTTTTATATATAATGAGCCTTACGTACTTTATCGGCATATCATAATTATCGTAGCTAACAATCATTATACGACTTCTGTAGACTAAAAATCAAAATTTTAATACGGCGTCTACATGAAATGAGAGTGTCTTTGACGAATAAATGCTTTTCACATGTACCTGCTTGGTAACTGTATAATTGCTTGCATTTGTTTGATATGGTGATAGTCTGGTGATTTAATTCTGTAGCTGTACCTAATAACCTGCTATTGCGGCCTAAGCTGTGTCGTCGTACTGGGTCCATACAGTCATTACAAGTATCATAATTCTTACATCTCGTGATACATGTAATGACTGTATATGAAAAATCTTCACTCTGCAATGTAAGAGATATCATTATGAGACAAGCCAGTCAGCGCCCTGTCTTAGACTTTTGGTCAAATCTTTTTTTCAATTTAGACGTGCTTTATTTACGGAACTGCATACATTCAGATGCTTACGTTCTCGTTATGAAGAGTGATACAAAAGCTTGGGGATAAGAAGAGAGGGAAAAAATAGATATATATAAAATGCGTTTCCAAAAATTAGCAACTCCTGTTTTGTGGGGATAATTTCGGCTTGATTTATTTGAATGGATTGGAATTTTAAGGGCATTGTGTATCACACGTATGGTGTTAATTTCGTTGCAATCTCACAATCGGTTATACAAAAAAATAAAAAAAGTGAAAAAACAGTGTTGCAAAATATTAGCAACAGTAACGTTTTACGGAGTATTCGATTCTTAGCAGGGCTGTATGACTTACTTGATACATATTCTATTCAAGAAACAGATTTTTCGCCCCTTCTTTTGAACTAAATCGTAAACTCGGTCTTTCATGAAGTTAATGAGTTGTTGTAAGTACGAAAGTGTTATATCAGTCCATGCTTGCTGGACAGCTTCTTTGAGGTCCGACAAATTATTATATTGTAGACCATTTGCGTAAATCTGCTTCACCAAATGTCCCTAAAGATTTTCAATAGGATTCAGGTCTGGACTTAATGCCGGCCAGTCAAAAAGTGGCACTCCTTGTTCTTGAAAAAAGGCTATAGTGCTAGCCGAGGTATGAAACGTGGCGTTGTCTTGTTGAAAAACTGCGTTAGGTCCCCCAATTCTTCTGAAATGGGCTTCTAACTGGGAACCGACGATACTGATACTTGTCGGAATTGTTTCGGCCCACAATCGCAACTAGATCAGACTTCCCATTATATCCAAACGCGCCTCAATACTTCACAAAACCACCACCGGCCACACGTTTCGAAAACCATTTAGGTTCCTTCCGTAAGTCATGCCAATAGTACTGACAGCCGTCTGGACCATCGAGATTAAACTTCTTTTCATCCGAGAAGATGATGTTTTTCCACTCGTTATCCCAAGTTTGGTATCTATGCGAAAATTCAGGCCGTGCGACAATCTGCTTCGGTTGCAGTCGCGGCATACCGTCCTTTTCGCGTATCGCACGTTTTTGTCAGAACTTAACACTCTGTGTAGTGTGGATCGGCACTCCCCAAAGTAGTCCTGATCCTGGAAGAATGCATTTGGTCATGAGTAGCCAACTGTATGATCCTACGCCGAATCGATAGTCAAAACTGGCTTACGCCCACTGTTAGATCTGCACCTTTGGTTCACTCCAGGGTGTAAGAACCTGCGGATGGTGCTCTTATGCCGTCCTAATCTGGTTGCTATAGCAGTTACTGTATGACCGAGTTCAGCATATGCCTCAAAGCTTGTATTTTCGTTATCCGAGAGATCCGTTGTACGACCCATGGTTTAAACATAAGCTTCGTCGTTAGTTCGGAACAACGACTGAGCTGTAGAATATTTTGCAGCTATAGAACAATTTATTTAGCTAGACAATATTCCTGGCATTTAATCCCCGGGATCGTATATCAGCTGTAGTATCGACTATCCTTTACAAACAAGAACTGTGTTGTTAGCATGTAATTGTTGCTAATATTTTGCAACACTGTTTTTTCACACGTTTTTATTTTTTTTGTATGAACCGATTGTGAGATTGCAACGAAATTAACACCATACTCGTGGTTCGTCATGTACATCAAGCCCTTAATTTCAAGCCATTCAAATACGATAAATCAAGCCGAAATTATCACCAAATTGATCCTAAAATCTACCAGCTATATCTGAAATGAATGGGGGTCTAGATGACTAAATATATAGTATAGTAAGGCGAATTAATAGTTTTGGCGACATGTTCGTAACAGCCGGGGCCTTCAGCAGTAATTTGCGTCACAGTCGTAATCACCCTTCACTGCGCTCCCTGGAGCGCGTTCTTCCTCGACGAAGTGCCGCGGTAAAAAGAAAAACTTCGGGCTAAAAACTTGCCTCCAGGGCAGGTATCTGAACAACACCGGGGGCTCTAGTTGACGGGGCTGCCATTGTAGCAGGAAATTTAGGCTGGACAGGCTAATAAATTGTTTTGATCGGCTAGACGGCTGCAGCGAGGGCTATCCAGGAAAACGAGTCTAAGTTAAGCAACTGTCCGGATAATTCGAATGTGTTTACGGCTTATAATGTGCAATATATATGAATATATTTCTTTGATTTGAATAATAATAAGAGTACTTCCGAGTCTTCATATGGCTGCGCCAGCATTGGCTGCTAAAAACAAGTTATTGATGCAGATCTCTCGTCTTGCGGTCGATATTGTCGTTGAGCGGTGCGGTCTTCTCCTCGCAGCTGCCTCAGTATGCATTCAAAGTAACAATTCATCTGTGTGGAGACGTCAATGAACAATATGTTTTATAATCAGCAATTAGTGAACCTTAGTATATGTATGTATGTGTATATTTATATAACTTACAGAGCAGGAGCAAAATACCTCTTGGATTTATTAAAGTGTAACATAATGGATAATTATACGTCACGCCGAAAGGTGAATGAATAAATATTCATATATTTTGTATGTGTATGTGATGTTTAGAAACTCTGTTGTGACCTAGTTATCTCTAGACACTTTGATCGCGTCTAGAGTTGAATATAGTTTTTATTGCATCCTTTGTGTAATGTGTAGTGTGTTGATGCATTTTTGCCACTGCGCCGCCGATACGGTATACGATATTTGCAACCTTATTTGAGAAGCCCACATTTTATTTTAAGCCTTACGTAGCTAACAGTTTGTCTACAATACTTAATTTACAACCCTAATTGAATAATATGCCTTATAAATATCCTTGTAAACTACTGTAAAATATTACGACTCACACCAGATCATACTGCTACACTAGCCGTAAGCAGTGTTTGCATTATTTATGTTATGATTAACATTAAACGAAGAGCTGTGGGCAAATTAGGGTTTTCGTGAAGTCTGGAAATCATCATCTCTAATTATTTTATCAGCAGCTATAGATTTAGCACCGATCACGGTGTTCGCCTGACCTGGTCTGGGCAGATCCGATATTGATTTCCGCTCTTAACGAAAACTCCTTCATCATTTGCCCTTACCATACACCTGTGAATTCGGAACGGTGCTGACCACAAAGCGCCACCATTTGACGATAATTGTCGGAATTACGATCGATCACCTTCTGACATAGCTGTATCTACTACTCGATCTGCTGTATCTACTACTAGAAAAAAATTGTAAAACTGCGTTGTTCCGTTCTAGACGTATCAATATTTTCTGCGCGTTAAGTTTACTTTAAATGGTTTCGAACATGAACAGCTGAATGGACTATACTCCGAACCGCGATACACATTTGTTCAAACGCTCTGTCACAACTTTGAACGATAGCGCTACAATTGCTGCTTCAATTATGACATTGTCATCATGTCCACTGTTCATTTGGGCAACTTATGAAGTATCGTTTTCAACCAACCACAGTCGGGCGCCCCCGCTGTGCGTGTGACCCCTCCCCCCGGGCATTATGTGTTAGGTTATTACTTCAGAGGGCCAGAAAATAGATTTGTTGGCTATATATATATACATATATATATATATATATATATATATATATATATATATATATATATATATATATATATATAAGCATTTGTTCGGCTTTGTTCGGAAATGTTGCACTTTTATGTAGGCTCTTTTTAACCAGCAAATTCTTGCCACAGTTTGCCATGTAGGGACGAGCACAGAGCGCAAGTGCGCTACCGAAGTGTGGCATCTTTTTGTCGAATACGTTTGCTTAAATACTCCTAGCATCTTCAAATACAAGGCATAGGTCTTAACCCCCGGGGCGGAACTTGCAATCGAGGAGACAACCAGAGAACAGGAACGAATTGCGGACCAGAATCGGCTGGTTACGCCACTACAGGCGGTACCGTTGATTTGCCGAATATAGAAAGACAACTACATAGCTTCATTTTTCACCAAATGAATAAGCTTACGTGGTAATGTAGGTCGACTCTTTTTATCTCGTCTTTCCCAGAGCTTGTAGTGTCAAAATTGGTACCTTATAATAAACAGTATTAGTTTACGGTTTGTGATATTTGCAAACATTTACGGGTTCAGCAGCACTTATAGGGCACCGTCGATTTTGCTCATATATAATTTCGGATCAATAGACTTTTGTCACAGTTGTTTGTTTATTAAAAGGGCATGGCTCACCGATAATTTTTTTGAGAAAATATATGTATAGTTCAAGAGTAATTATAGGGCACCGTCGATTTTGCTCATATATAATTTCGTATCAATAGACATTTGTCACAGTTGTTTGTTTATTAAAAGAGCATGGCTCACCGATAGATTTTTGGAGAATATATATGTATATGTTGTTTTTTAAACGGAAATCTGTCTTCTGCGGATAGCAAGTGTATTTAAATTTAATAGGTCCTCATTAAGCTTAGAATTTCCATAATTAACACATTTTCAACAGTCGTAACAATTAGGGGATTCTGCAGAAAATGCTATCGTTCGTGTCTATCTAGTGTTTAGTGTATTTTGTTAGTGTTTCAATTGTGCTGTGCTGGAAGGCTCATACACACGTTTTTAATATATCCAGAGACATTAAACAACCCCGTTATTTAAGGTTGGTTTTGCATTCCTTACTGGCTAATTCTAATGCACTTTTTTTTTAACGCTCTGACAACCACATTTTAGACGTTCGTAATGGACTAAGTTGCCTGAGTCACGATATTGTCTAAGTGCATCTATCGTCATCGCGTTCTCGTTCCTGGATTTTATATAGGCTTTCTCTAGTAGATGTAGCAGAACGACAAAGACAATCACGTCCAACAAATACAACCAGCAAGGCCGGGGATCGAACTCGAGATTGTTTTGCTAATCATGGTTGTCATGGCAACGCTCTGTTTCGAACGGCGCGTTAGCTGCCTAAGCCACCGCCGCTACAAGACACCTACATTTCAACAGATAAGGAGATCTGTCATTTTATTTTATTTTTACCAGGAAATAATTAAGCATTGAATAATTTGTCACGAGCCTTGTATGTGGGTGCGTTACAATATTGTTCTTCACTTCAATACAGCACTTCTGATACAGTTCTGGCTATGATGTGTCAAGGCGCTATGTATGTATATTCCATATAAGTATAAGTATATTTCCATCATTCCATGTGTTCTCACAAGTTGCCCTATAGACCAATCCAAACATATTTCACATGCACTTTTTATGAAGAGCTACTTTTGTATAACTAAAATTTTATTATTAATTTAAAGACATATATTTTTAGAGAATCATGGACGCCTGTTCACGTGAGATAGCTGAGATTATGGGCATCTTAGTTGTTTGATTGCATAATATACTGCACAAAAAATTAAAAAATGAAAACGCAGTGTGCAAGGTGGTGCCACGATTGCTGACAACGGGTCAAAAACACACACGAAAATACTTTTCACAGCACTGGTCGCTGCTTAAGCGCATTTAATAAGACTTTCAACGTCGATTCATGGCTTTCGATGAGACCTGGATCCACCACTATACTTCTGAGTGAAAGTCGTGGACATTGCCTGATTTCAATGTCTACTTGTCATCAGACAATAACAAAGGCAACAGATTGTTTGATGCTTTTTTAAAACTTTTTCGGAACGATGAAAAGTTGGAATACGGCTGGACCAAGTGTGCAAAGCTCCAACGAGACAGCTTTGAGAAACAAATGTTTTAAAAGCCGGAAATTGGGTGATCCTGCCGCATTGGTTGGTTAAATAGTGAACGGCTTACGTATAGATGTTTACTTTTTCGCCACTAACCGATACATGTATTGATACATAGAGTGCAATTAGCTGTGCCATAATAATAATAATAATAATAATAATAATAATAATAATAATAATAATAATAATAATAATAATAATAATTGTTTGTTTAAAGCAAATCCAAACCCACACTATATTTTACGTACAGGCTTAAATAGTAGCACCGTAAGCAGCAGGATGTTCAAGCATGTTTGCGGGACGCTGCTATATCAGGGCCTCCCGCAGTGGCGACGAAGTCAAGCTTCAAGTGCCTCCAAGCACGAGTAGTGCTATCGAGAGCACTGACTGTAGTTGCGGCCCGGCGCTAAACGACCTCTAATCCTTTTTATGCAGGGCCGAGTTTCTCTCTGCTTGCCCGCCCGCCGTCTAACCGAAGTCGTTAGCGAATGTCATCATGGCGTCCAGAACGTATTTGCTGGGCCAGGAGCTGAGCTGAAGTTCACTCCTTCAGTTAGCCAGTTTGCCGGTTCTTCATCAGACGTTATCGTGGTCATCACACACGGCGCTGGTGCGGCCACTCGCCGCAAACTTCACTTTGCAATCTCTTGAGAAAGATACGCGAAAGGCAGAGAAAACGCGAGAGCAGAAGGGATAAACACAGACTAAGAGGAGAAAATAACCCAAGCAGTTGTGCGGCACAAAATTGATGTACAATTGTGTTTTTTGAGGATGCAAGCAGAAGATAAGCAAGAACAAGATGCTGTATGCGTTTATCAAATTTATTTTCTGGCCATTTCTTGCAGGGCTTGCAGCTGCTCGTGTTTCTGACGTTTCATAATGTCTACAAAAAGATTCTGCTTTGCGCGGCTGCCATATTCGAAAGCGCGTTTACACAAAATTCGCTGATAATATTGAAGACGCTAGTTCATCACAATTGTATGAATTAAACAATACGAATAGTAGACGCTTCGTATTACCTATAATCTATGAAAACAACACAGAGCACGTATTGTAACAGGTTCTCTTATTTATCACACTAGGGCTTCAACGTTCGTAGCTCGTTTGTGACTGCACATTTAATATTTGTACTTCAAATTTACAGAGACACGCATAAACGTACGGGCATGCCTAATAACTGTTACTCCTAGTACAATTTCTAACGATACATGTAGTACGTGGTCATAAGAACAAAATATAAATTTAGCCGTAGATGACGGTAGATGTTTTAAACAAGCTCATTGTATATATATATATATATATATATATATATATACATATATATATATATATATATATATATATATATATATATATATATACATATATATATATATATATATATATATATATATATATATATATATATATATATATATATATATTTAATAAAATTCTTATCAAACTGTGTACATTTCCGTGAATTTCGTCTCGACACGACACCTATTCAAGCAGCACTTAACAAATGGCAAGTGTGCGCAGTAGAAACGGCTGAGCGGACACTACTAGCTTTCAGTCTAACGAGAGCACTGAATACAGGCTGTATCGTAGCATTGTGCGGCCACTTCCTACATAATGGCCTGCTTATCCCTATGTCTACTTAACTTAGCGCACAAACTTGGCCGTAATTAAATTTTGTCTTCTACTCCGACGTTCTTCAGGACGGTCTCTCCCGTGCTGCTGCTACTCTGCAGCACGTTTCCTAAGCTTATCGGTTTATCCAGAGCAGTGGAACGTGCTTCGAGCTAATGCGTAGGGCGTGGCGCGTTTTCGTTTCTTATTAATCGTGGCAAACCACACGCACACACAGTGTGAGTACGTGTTACGTTTTCTGTTGTCCCTTGTCATAGACAAACGGCGCCTACTTCTACCCTAAGGGAAACGGGGCTCGGCGGAAGTTGCAGCAAAGGAGGCTCCTGTGCCTGAGTTAGAGGCCTAGGAGGCCTGTTCCGCGAGCAGTAGTGCGACTGGGGCGAACATGGTGGAAAGGATCTGCCCCCAGACTACAGAGAGCCGCTAGATGCGAGCTCGTTCAGAGTTCTTGTCGTCTTCTAGACACCGCAGGCCGGCATGAGCATCTGTAGTGTGGCCTACGAAAGAAAGAAGCCGCGACCTCGACGAGATAGGCACCTCGGCGGAACAACATCTTGCAAGGTTATCCCTGCAAGCTATGACTTAGTCTGTCATATATAACGCACGTTGGGTAGCTTTTGCCTCCATTCCTCTAGTGGCCAGCGTATCTCACGGCGGCCAACCAACCAACGGTAACCCCGGTCTCTAGCCCTTGTGTGCCAGTCGCTATGATAGGTTTGTCATCAGCCTCATATACATGTGCGTATATCAACCGCATATACAACCGCGGCGTGTTTTAAGGCCATCATGCATCATCTTAGCAGAAGCTTCAAATCAAGGTTGCCCCGGAGGTTATTGCTGAAAGGCGTGATTGAGTTTTCTTGCACTACCAGGTTGCGTTTATATCTCATATTTTCTAGTAAAGGCTAGTTTACGTGCGCGCATGTCGGACCTCCGTGGACTAGCGGTCTTTTTCTCAACAGAATAAACTAATTCGTTTACTTTCGCAGAAGTTATTGACCTAAAAGGAAGAGACAAGGACAGTCTGTTGGATGCCCTGTTTGGTTGCCCTTGTCCACAAATGTCTGCTTCTTGTGTCGCGTGATATGTGCAGAGCCTGCTAGTTATTTCTAGCCAAGACGTTCAGGAAAAAAAACTATCTGCTCGGAAAATTTAGCAGTCATTTATGCAAGGGCACTCCAGAAACGTCAACGCCAAGTCTAAGGATTCTTTATGAGAAGCAAGCCCAACTAGTAGTCATATTCGTTTGCTATAGCAGAGTTGCGCGACAATGGTCGAATGGCACAAAAATTAGTGCTCTGTCTAAAAAAAAAAAATTGGTATGAGATTGCACAGCTGGAGTCTTAGAGTTCAAGCTGTAATTATGCAACATCTGTATTTACGTAGACGACAAACTTTTGCTATCTTAGTACGTGAAAGTATTATGCGCTAACCGTAGTAAAGCCCATTTACGGTGCTCACACTACTACGAACTGATTTAGTAAGTACTAGGTGGCTTCATTTTAATATACTGCGTATGATGTTTTTATTGTGGTAGATATAAGTAATCGGCATGTTTTATAATTCAGTGTTCAAACTAAGCAGGTAATTCACATGTTTTTGCAGTGATTGTGCGTCGACTGACGCGCATCGTGTCAAATGGTAGATAACATGCAGACGACATTCTCTTATTATTATTATTATTATTATTATTATTATTATTATTATTATTATTATTATTATTATTATTATTATTATTATTATTTGTCTTTTATGGTTAATGTCATTGAGTAATAGTGCACATGTGTATGAAGAAGGCAAAAGAATGCATTTAGCGTTTGCATGAAAACTGACTCCCTAGAAAGTTAGCTGGTAATATAAGCATACTCTGAAGTCATGATATTTTAAATGCAGGATGTCCACCCTTTGTTCGGTACACTCTCATCCGCACTCCGTTCCTTGTTATTGCGGATTATCTGAACAGTAGATACCTCTCTACACGAGCTGCCTACACAGAGAAAACGAGTGCGAACGATGAAAAACTTGCCAGCTACCGGATCGAGAAGCGTCGCCTTGGGTCGCTTTGTTGACTTACCACCAACTGGAGAAATGGCAGCTGCTGCATATTGTACTAATCCACTAAAGTGCCAACATTGTATATTTCACTACGTTCTACGTTGATGCTGAAATACGTTGTTATGTTGGTCAAGTCAAATCCTCTTCCTTTTTACAAAATGTATATATATAAATATATATATATATATATATTTTTTTATCGTTATCATGTATTTTTTGCACCATACATAAATTCGACAGGTATCGAGATGGTAGACACGGACACGGCTGGTCGCATAGACGCCACACACAACCGACGCCAGGATCGTGGAATTTGGCTTGGAGCTACGGTTCATGGACACGCGTCCTTCTTGCATAAGACTTGGAAAAACCTAATATTTCCAGGAGACAAAATCTAGTTACTAGATCTTCTATAAGCGGTTGAGTAGAAGTCATGAGGTAAACTAGGCGGTCTATTACGTTTCGTGATAACCCAATGACTAGCTTGAAAGACGTGGGCTTTGCCTTATATATATATATTTTTTTTTTTTCAAAGTCGGGTACGAATTATGGTAGTCGCAAGTATATATATACATATTTACTCATAGTCGGGTTGTATCTAGGTAGTACATCTCAAATTGCACAACAGTAGTCTGCCCATGGTACACAAATACAGATTCTTAACAGGTCAATATGTAAAGCCGATTTGAAAGTCGCCAGTTGAAAATAATTTTTAGTATATATTTATTCAAAGGGAACCAACTGCTCTATAGCATAACTGACAACCAAGAAAAGGCCCTGTCCATGTGGAATTCGTCTTTGTTACTCGAAAAGTCACCTCACAAAAGCTGGCTTAAGTTAAATCTACAGAAACACGCATTTTTAGTGTACTCGTCTGTACGTAAACCAGCCGACAGGTTGCTGCGTTTTATGTCCACTATTACAAACTACTACTACTACTACTACTACTACTGTAAACAGAATTTCCAAGGCGGCCTTTAATCCAGAAAACGTGTCTCATTTCATTATTTTTCATTGAAGACATTACGTGTTTTTTTTTTTAAATATATATGTTACGAAAATACTATTTCGACGATGAAGTGGCAAGGCGGCTTGCTCAAAATGACCCTACGAGGTGGCGCATTAACATTCTTAGGGGTTTGTCACTTTTTGCTCAGCTCCATTTATTTAGGAAGGTTATACGAGCTAACTAATCGTTTGCGTATGACGCGTGGCAGTCATTGTTGGCTAGCAGGCGATGCGCTCTTGTAGTCTAGGCTAGTGTGTGAGGCATGTGAAAACAATTACGGCGACTGCGACACACAGCGTCCTGATAAACACAGCTATCAAAAAACACTTTACGAAGACGTATTAGCCAATTACAGCAGCCTTTCGGCGACAGTGAGGCCTTGCAGCATTCTTAGCCCGACCGGGTTACGATGCACCACCCTCTAGACCTTGTTGTTGTTGTTGCTGTTGTGTTGTTGTTGTTGTTGCTGTTGTTGTTGTTGTCATCATCGTCGCCTCGTCCGCTACGGGTTTTTCCGTGTCTGCCAAAAAAGGCGATCGTCTACAAGGCGTTTCTTCAATGTCGTCGTTGACGATAGACAAACAGCGTACGCCTTTACGTCTGCAACCGTGGCTCCTGTGTCGGCGCAGTGCCCGCGCGAACGCGCCTAGATGAGCGCCGTTATAGGCGCATAAAGGCTATAATCACCTTTTTACACGGAGAGCTTGACACTGGACAACATGCTATAGGCTTGCTGCTTCCCGTCCCGCTTCTCGGCTAACTTGGATCTCCGATACGTCCTCTCACTGCCGCTATAGGTTTGTATGAACTAAGAACAGCGGCGCCTCGCCATAGCTGTTCCACGCTTCTCCGGTCGGTAATAAATCTAGCAACAACGTGGCTACTTATAGCCATAGTAAAAGCGGTCACAGTAGCAGCAGAAGTAGAGGTTGTTGTCCTTCCTATTGTTGTCGTTCGTTGTTGTTGTTGTTGCTGCTGCTGTTCTTGTTGTTGTTATTGTTGTTGTTGTGGCGACTTAGTTAATACGGTCAGGATACTAAGCGCAAACTTGTTGTTGCCCGGTCGACTGCTTTACAAAGAGTACACGATCAGATTAATGTCTAGATACGCCAACGCATACACACATATGATATACATACGAGCGGAATATACACGGAGGTTTATAAACATATATGAGTAGCTAGATAACTTTGTTTTAGGGTAACTGCTAAAGTGAGCGGCGAGCTAACTAACAACCCGATACACACCTAGCCATCAGCCAATCCCTTAATCAGGAAGACGGCGTAGCTACATGTACGCCTCATTTTACGCCGGTTAGCGTCACGTAATTTCGCACCCCCTCTTTTCATGGGGATGTGAATGCTATCTGAGAGTCGTAAGCCATCTCTCTCCGACGCGGGACATCAGTATGTCTATGAGGTCAGGCTCTAAATTTCTGTCACGGATAATGTTGTTGGTGACTCGGTACCCGGCACCTCGCGTTACGCTGCAACTGAGCTGACTGAGAGATGAACAGTTGCGGGCTTGCATTAATTATTTAGTTTGCATATGCCAACGTTGTTTGAAGCGAATGCGTTTCGGTAGGGGCTAGGGTTCCGCTTTGCGTTCCCGTTCGCGCTGACTCTTCAACTGCTTCCGGGCCTCTGCTTTGAGCGAGCAGTTTTAGCGCCACATAAATTATAGCGGAGAGCATGACAACTTGCTAACGCACACCGCTCGCAGCATAAACCCCGAAGCCCTCTATTCCGTAGTTTCTGTAGCTTTCATGTATTGCTTGCTTGTTGTATACGGTATGCGATGGACGCCGCCAAGCGCACCATTGGATCCAAAAGGCACTCTGTGCCATTGTGTCTTTTAGTATTAACGTCGTTTTAAGCTCAAATGTAAGCCTAAAATAAAGTTAACAGAGATGGCATATACAAGCATGAGCATTTTTAGCGAACGACTAGATATCTACAGGACGGCAATTTCAGGTTGTCTCAATTTCGAGTTCAAAAATCCAGGAAGGTTAGCTGTTAGTTAGTATAATTCCTTGCGCCGACAAAGTCGCCTTATAGAGCACATGCGACAGGGTGTATCTAAAAAGTGCACGTTGACTAAGTATTGTGGATAATCATTCAAAATAAGGTCAAACTGCAGGGAATGCTTTCCGGTACGCCGGTGCAGGACTGGAGCAACTCCCCTCACCAGACAAGTTTGCTAAAATAGCTGAACTACATTCTATTAATAGATACAATTGGAGAATATGGGTGCGTACGGTCCTAAGAAGGTCGTCCATTCGAACTCCCTTCGCCGGGGGTTCGGGTAGGTTGGAAGGCCCACCAAGTAGTTACGGTTCTCGCGGATCATTAAGGTGATTTTGATCATCAAGGTGATTTGATCAATAAGGAATGCGGTTGGACTCTCACCCTGGATCGCCAAGGTGAGAGTTCAACCGCATTTCTCATTATGTGGGAAACAGACTGCCGCTGGGAATTGAAATTTGCCCAACTCTATCCGCTCAGAGCTAAACTCTGCTGGGCTGTACGTTGATTAGATTAGCCAGTTGCCGATGAAATCAGCCTCAAACGCTGTCACACTATGCATACTAGCAGAGTAATATAAACCAGGAGCTGGGCGCAGGGTGGACCAATTCGTCTTGAGAAGGCCATGCGTGGCACTGCAGTGACTTCAGTGAGTACCGACACAATCACATATAGTGCGCAGGTGTCGCTGTACCGGGTGTTGTACCACACCCTAACATACAATATAACTCTTGGTCCAGCTCTCTGTGCTCATACCGAGTCTTACCTGCGCCCGTTCTTCCTAGCAGGCCAATATTGTTACATGCCCTTTTTCTACATCGTCTCCACAACTGCTTTTCAATTAATCGTATTTAAGGCAGTTTTAACATCCAGAAGGACCCGGAGCTTGGACTAGCGCTTAGCGTACGTATAAATAGGCCGTTCGCTTCAAACTGCAAAATCTCTATTGTCACGAGGCAAACTCAGCAATTTCAGATAGTATCTCCTACTGAATTACAAACGATCGTTAAGCCCAGACTGGAAGAAGACGTCGTGTGTTTCTGAGCTTTCTGAAATCCACTTTCTGGCTTTATTCATTATATGGGATCTAGTAATGTCTTCCAAATTAAGAAGCGTTAGTTGGTTGACGCTCGACAGCACATGACCTCGAATTGTCTTCTGTGAGAAATCTACAAAAACATTTCATCTTTAATGCTCAAGGCTGTATTGCCGTAGAAGCTCTCATTTCAGTTTCGTTTGCCTCACAGGCCTAATAGTTTTCAAAGGAAATACTTCTTTGAAAAGCGAGGACCAGTAACTCAGTGACTTTAAATATTTTTTAGGGATTATAGATACTCCAAGTGGGTTCGGAGCTTTGCAAAGTCTACAGAAATACAGGTCAGCCTTTCATTGCTAATACAAGAATTTTTACTTTATTTTGTGAATGCTACATGACGCACATTTGGCTCGACGCCAATGAACAGGATGCATGCACATAAAATTAATTTGGTTGCGTTGGCCATTCTCGGTCTTAAAGGCCGAATTTTACGAACACTCAAGTGTGAGGCTATGCTTTCTCAAGACCAAACAAGAAAAATATGCGTTTCTCTCAGTCTAGCTGCTTAGCTAAAGGTGACTATTAATACGAAATGAGAAGTATGCCGTCTACTGCGCTTCGTGAAGTAAGGTTCATGTTACCCTCAGTCCGCGCATTATTGACTTTTCTGCGGAATCAGCCTGTTTGTTTTTGTGCATTGGCTTACCTCGAGCGATAGTCTTAACAATTATGCATGTGAAACAATGAAAACCTAGCGAGTCAGCCGGTAATGCTATGAAAACTGCGCCCGATTTCCGGGACTGTCCAAAGTGCTACTGTGTGCGTGTCGGCTCTCGTAGCTGCATTTAGTACACTGGTGCGACATTCGTGTTTTTGTAGATCTTATTCAAATAAGTGCGAATAAGGTTGTCAATGGGGTATAAGCGCTTGCAGCTTTTAAAATGCAACTACTGCAACCCACCAGCCATCTTCGATGTCGAAGAAAGTGGCCACCCCGAGACGTGTAACGAAGATGCTTCCCGCTGATGCCACAACAGACAGAACAGGGCGTGGCGATGGTCAGAGTCTTGCGGCTAGCAAAGATGCTAGACGGTGCAGAGATTATAGCGTACGCCGATGAACTCGCCCCTCTTGTCACAACACGGCAATAATCAAAGTTAGAGACGGAGATCTCGAAGCGGCGGCGGAAATTTAGCCGTAAGAATCGCCCGCAATTAAAGATCTGGTGTTCACCACACGAGTCTCTCGTTCTGTTTGTTCTAGCATGGTTACGTCACAACTCGACTTATGCCAGGGCCGGCTACCTTGCGTGGGGGCCTTTACTGGCTTTGGTACCCCTCCGGTGGGTCTCGATACACCTCCCCAGGCTCCGGGACCATGATGAGCCAGTAGAGTGCGAAGTTCTTTTTATGACGTCGAAGGATTGCCCTATGCAATTTCAAGCCTCGAGGAGTCAATGATGATGGTTTAAGTGGGTGAGAGACAAACTGAGTGCCATCGGCAGCCAACACCGATTGTATACTAGTATTTTTTCCGTATCCGGGCTAGCATGACTAGATACTTTCTATTGCTGACTTCACTTGTTTAATATGTCTATTCCGCTGACTAGCAGACTCTTCGCCCCGGATTGAATTAGGGGGCATCTTAACGCGACTCCCCGCGCGATCTTAAGCTCCATAGATCTTTATGTCTCGTTGAGAAGGTGGCGTGTTGTAGCCCTGTTGTAGCCGTGCACTTCTATGGGGATACAGCGTATAGAATAATGCTATGTGCTGACCACTATGAAATGACCTCTGATACTGGACGACTGCACCGAGAGTAAGTTGCACCTCTAGTCTACAGGAAAAGTGTTTGCAGTTTTGCTGAGGCTTTGGCAGCACTTTGCTGCATAGCGCACATGGGGTATTCCTGTGAGGGTCTTATCCAGGATCACGTCTAGGTATTTAACTATGGGTGTGGATGTTCTCAAGTAATTTTTCAGACGTAAGTTTAGATTCAACTCTGGGGAGGACGCCTTATGCCATTTAAAAAATTGCTTCTGTTTTTGTAGAGCAGAATCAAGGCCTATCGTGAAGAGCTATTGTTGGATCTCCGTCAAGGCTGCGTTAAATGTTCCTCTGCGTAGATCGTTCACGGGCGATGACACATGTCATTTCGTAAAACTGACGGCTTATGACAAATCGTTAATTCTTTAGCGCATCTCAGCTGGGCACTAGTTTTTGTTAGTTGCTGCTTTGATGCGTACGTTCGTCTGTACGTCACGTAGCGTATGACAGCTGAACGTGGCAAGCGTTCATTGAACGGTCAGAGATATCACAGTTGTCAAGACAGCAGGCATATTTATTGATTCTCACACACACACACACACATACCCTTGTTAGAGCTAGGGCGTTCTGCATGCTAATGCGTGCTCTCTTTACTTTTCTCCACGTGCCCGTTCGCCCCCGCTTTTTTGCTTCCTACACTACTCCTGTGTTGATTGCCGCATTTAAGCGGCAAGTTGTGCCTCTCTCTATGCGTTGCTGCACATCCTTCCCTGGTGAAGGGAGGATATCTCATATGCGTTGTATTTCATGGTCATACCACTTTCTTTCCCTTCTATCCTTATATATTTCTCTCGCATTATCGCACTTCATCTCACGCTTCTCCTTTCCGAAGCCTTACCGAAGCCAGCGTCGACGCTGCTATTTGTCGTCTGCTTTTCAAATGAATCAACACCACCAGACGCGATGTTGTCGTCTACACCTACGTCAAGTCTACGATGCGAAGCACGCCAAGCCGTCCCTGTCCTTTCACTAGCTCGGCTGGTGCTACATTATGGCGTGCTGACGTTAGCGCGGTGCCTAGATTTCCGTCCCATCAGCGGGGTGGCTACCCCCCGGCTCTTTGCAAGCAAACGCCTTCTACGGCCGTCTATAGCCGAATAGCTGAAAGCTCAAACCAGTGTTGGTGTAACTCGTTGCCGATGCTCGTTGCGTACGTTGGGTTGCAGCATTTTCCCCTCTGCTTGTTGGCGGGTTCTTTCCCCTTTTCCCCACCCGCGCTCCCTGTCTCTTGATCCCTCGCTGTCTCTGTTTGGATCGCACTTTTTACCCCTACGTTGCGCGGGTACCGCGCCGAGACGGCAGGCTGGAACAGTCAGAAACGGGGGTAGTGTGTGGGGTGTTCGTGGGCAGGCGACTGTCCTTCCGCCAGGCAGGCAGGCAGATAGATAGCTAGATGGATGGATGATCATTAATGGAAAAGCCATTTTTCAATGTCCGATGTCTTTTCCTCTCGCCGAACTCTCTCTTTCTGCCCATACCCACACTCTCTCGCGTTGTCGTCTTCTCTCCGTCTTGTCTCCTGTATATAGACTGGCTAGCTTACTAGGCAGCAGCGAACTACCACCGATGGCGGACTAACTCCGACTGACTTGCGGCGACGGCGGCGGGTAAATCAGCGTTCGTGGCTGCTGAGCGGAGAAGCTTCAAATCATGTCGATTTGTCGGTGACGTCCCTTTCGTCGTCGTTACTGTCGTCACTGCCTAACGTATCGGCGTCGGTGTTGTTGTTGTTGTTATCGTTGTTGCCGTTGTTGTTGTCGTTATTGTTGTTGCTTATTGTTGCTGTTGTTGTCGTTTATTTGACCCACTCGCTGACACGGTGCATGCGACCACCGGCCAGCGGCTGATAGGAGCCAGGTAGTGGTAAAGAAGTGCAGAGGACATGACCACTTCTAGGCAGACGGGGCCCGCCCGTATCCCTAGGTACCCTAAGGGATGACGTTGGTGGCGATGACCTTTGACGCTGTTGGCGGCCTGAATCCGAGGTGATCGTGCCGTGAGGCGATGATACACCACGTAGTCCCGTCGTTAAGTCCTATTGTGGACGACGATGACGACGACGTCGACAAGAAACGAGAAGCGATATCTCATACTGCTGCTGCTGCTACAGTGCTGCCACAGGCTTACTGACCTGCGGACAGATTTCCACGAGCAACACCTCCCATTTGCCTGTGCCCCTGATCCCCGTTGCGGGGTCAATGTAGTGTGTCGAGTTCAAACTAACGCGTATCGATGCCGTGTGAGCAACATACAAATGCAGCCCCTCCTATTATGAAAAGACACTCCCTGGCTCGGTACCTGACGTAATACAACGGGCAATCGAGAAAGAAACTGGCCGTCTGTGTTCGAGAAGCGCATATACACAAACCCACAACCCACCACGACAATGAAACCGAGATACGCAGAGCAATCATAGAAAACCAACGAGCCCAGCAAGCATGGAGACCGGCCGTCACTATGAGCGGCGAAGAGTGATAAATGAAAGTCTGCTCGCCAACGCTACAGTTGAGCCGAGTTCGTTTCAGCAGCCACAGCCAATTTCAATTCTTGACTTTACCCACACCGCCCTGCTGCCTGCCAAGGTGTCTCTCGTTCTCTCTCAGCGTTTCACCATCGTCTTCCGCGTCGTGTTGGTCGAATAGGGAAGACGAACTTCTCGGCAATGTGTGCGCAATCTGCGGTGTGCTGTTACTGCCGCCAGTGCCGCTGCTTTATTGCTTCGAAGCTCCACGTCGTCTCTGGCATTCCTCGTACCATATTCAGGCGCTCCGCCTCGGCGGAAGCCGGCCAGCCGCAGAATCTCCCCCTCGGCGGTTCTCAACACTGGCCCACGGACTTGTCACCGTCTAACCAATCGTGGCCACTTTGTGGTTTTATCAACCCATTTCCCGCCGCTATGGTGTTCCCTGCTTGTCCCTGTTTCTCGCTTTTGCTTATTTGCTGCTGCCAAGTTCGACCGAATTACAAAATTAAACGAGCGGTCACGTGCATGTTTATTTTATTAATTATTGCCTGAGAGACATAGTTGGTGCTCAACTAGTTCCTAGTCTAAATCGTATATTTTGTTAAGTGAATGGTACCGTTAGTATCCACCAACAATGCACTATAGCCATACTTGAGTGGAGGTTTTGCTCGAGCTGACTTTGGGGACGGCCTGCCCTCTCGAACCTTGTTTGTACCTAGTTAAATTCTCGCAGATGAACCATTTGCCATAGCAGGTTACCAGACGATCCAAGACCGAAACTTGGCAGGAGTAAATGAAGGGAGAAGGGCAAACGCACATGCACTCCAATTTCTTCACGCTATATCGTTTGTAAGAAGTTCACACTTACAGAGCACAATGCATTTGGCAGTTGCACTATACCATTAACTACTAATCTTCCGTCCCAGAAAGCACCTGGGAGTACCACTAATCGTTCGGCGCCAAAACGAAGCTACCCGCTAATGCAGTAATGGCTAGTCTATGATAAGCATATCCTCACCCTAAACTGGTGTTGAATCTAGAGCGCTGCAAGCCTCGAAAACGAATAGCTACTAAAACCTCAAGCATTTTGCATTAATATATATATATATATATATATATATATATATATATATATATATATATATATATATATATATATATATATATATATATATATATTATATATATATATATATATATACATAAAGCTGTTATCGACGTGTTATTTGCGAGAAGGAGTGCAGTGTTCGCTTCGCTAGGGCCAGGGAGGCATGATAATTCGTACACGTCTCCTGAGAGCATAGTAGACAGGCGCACTCCGTGTACTTCTTCATGTAGCAGTTTGTATCCGAACCGACCAGGTGATGATAGCCATGCTCTATGTATCTGGTACGGACATAGCAATTGTCACATGCGAGACCAGGCCAGAGGTGAGAGGCACTGAAAATTACGTCGTCAGACTTGTTCATCTTTATTTGCTCATTCCGAAATGAAGCTCTCGAATGGTACGGTACGCGGCGCCTTCAACCTCAATCGATCTATCTCAACAACCGGTGTACAGCCTGATAACAGGTACACAAGGCGACTCCTTGGCTGCATTGGCAGGCAAAGTACTCGCTTTAGGCACTTTGTGAAGCACCTTTCAAGCAAACCAAAGTTGGCCGAGTGTGTGGGGTGTCCCCATACTCTGTCACGACCGTACATCGGCCTTGGGAAAATCTTGTAGTGGAAGAGAGCCACTGCCGTCGGGGTGCACAGTTGCCGGATGTCGCCGACCTCTCCATACAGAGAGACTTGTGCGCACTGTCATGACGATTAATCAATCAGGGCTTTCAATATCATAAGGAACCGACCCCACAGATAGATGACACACCGGTCGCCGGACTGGGTGCGGAGAATGCAGCTCTTTGCAGATTACAAACTTTTTCTGATCCTTATTCTTTGTTTGATAGTTCCAGATTACAGCCTTACTTTCTCTAGCGTAATTTTGAGAATACTTCAATTCATATATACAAAATAAAACAATCTTGGTCGTATTCGTCTAACCAGATCATCTGTGAGCTTCTCGAGCAAGCCGTGAGAGATCAAATGTGGTCGGGCTCTTCAATGCAGAACGTATTGTTTGCACGCGTAAATGGCGCGCGAACCAGCTCACACACAAGCAACGCCAGGTCGCGTTTATATATATATATATATATATATATATATATATATATATATATATACATATATATATATATATATATATATATACAGGGTCATTCATATTGTTGTGCACGCATTTCAAGGTTTGATAGAACTCGGCAAGAAAATAAGTTTTTCCTATGGAGGGAAGACGTGGAAACGTCTTGTTTAGGAGAGAGAGTGAAGTTTATAAAAGTAGTTTTTCTGCCTTTTTTTTTCCTACATAGTTGTGCGAAATCTCTGTTTGCGGGAGAACCAGTCAACGCATGAAGGAACCGATTACACCGGCGTGTTCGGAGGAAAATTCTGCACCACGGAAGATACTTCACTAGCTTGCGTAGCAAACGTGTCTTCCGTTGTGCAGAATTTTCCTCCGAACACGCCGGTGTAATCGGTTCCTTCATGCGTTGACTGGTTCTCCCGCAAACAGAGATTTCGCACAACTATGTAGGAAAAAAAAGGCAGAAAAGCTACTTTTATAAACTTCACTCTCTCTCCTAAACAAAACGTTTCCACATCTTCCCTCCATAGGGAAAACTTATTTTCTTGCCGAGTTCTATCAAACCTCAAAATGCGTGCACAACAATATGAATGACCCTGTATATATTAACTCGAATAATCAGCCCGCATCTCCCCGTGCGTAGCTCTTGCATATCACTCTCCGCAACGTGCTGCTTGCTCTCTTCGTAAACAGAACAGGGTAGGGCTGCCAGGATAGAACGATAGTCAACGGAAGAACGCGTAAATATTGTGAAAATGTATCATGAAAATGGCAACTTTGGACAGAGATACTCTGGCGAGCTCTTCGTGCAATTTGCGGTCGACAAAGCCGGCCTTGTGTGAACAAACGCCATTCGTAAACTTGTGCAAAAGTTTAGCAGCAAAGATTCCGTACGTGATGTGCCAAGCCGTGGGAGACCAGGAAGACAAGATCGCCGTTACGGCCGACAGTGTGGAGTAATGTCCGAAAACATCGGTTCTACGACGTGCCCAACAACGACCTCTGTCTTTTGCGCACCTCGGCGTGGTGTTTTTGAGCTTGGATCTAGCAATGTATTCATATAAGACTCAATTTAGGCAAGAGCTCTATCCTGCGAATTATCAGGATTGGCTAAGCCTTGTCATTTAAGCTTCCGAGATGATGCAGCATGATGCCGATCTTGTGAATACGTTTATGAAGCCCATGGAAGTGTAAATAAACAAAGATATCGCATCTAGACGACAGAAAACCCTCTCGTGATAACAGAGGCCTTCAAAGGCCTTCAAGATCTTGTCATCGCTAGATGAAAGCGTACACACAAATTTGGTGTCCCGTATACAGCTTGCAAAAGGCCAAAAACGATCACCACCTAACTGATACTGTTTTTCTTTGAATGCCATCAAATCTGTACTGAAATTATGAAAAAAAAAAAGAAATGTCATAAACTCTCTTACTTTTATGTTGCTCTAAGGCAAATAACTATTTTTGCAAACACTCTATATATATGTATATATATAGTGCTTTTAAATAGCATGCTTACCAGAGTGGCTGCAATGCACAACTAAACGAGATTCGAGGCAACCCCCTCGTAATCTCGCTCTCTCTCTCTCGCTCTGTGCAAACGATCCAGTGCGATCGCGTCGCCTCGCCTGCTAAACGAATTAATTCATCTCGCGCCTTTTTCGATTAGTTAATGAATCAGTTAGATTAGGCCAGTTCGCGTGCTAGGTCATTAGTTAGCGCGCGTCCATTTGAAAGCAAAGATCATTATCACCACGGCTTTGAGGGCTATTTCGAATAATAATAATAATAATAATAATAATAATAATAATAATAATAATAATAATAATAATAATAATAATAATAATAATAATAATAATAACGCGATTGATTGACGCGGCTCGTGAGCCAAATTGTGTGCGATAGAAGAGATACGTCTTTTCTCTGTTTTATTCATTTCGTCTTTTATCTGGAACAACGTCGTCCTTAGACTCAGAACGAGCTCATGTGTGCGGCTTTTATCCCGATGCCATTGCTGTAACAGCCACAATCACAGCAGTGGCTGCAACAAGAGCAACGTCACCGACGACGACGACGACAACAACAACAGCAACAACAACAACAACAACAAAAACAACAACAACAACAACAACAACAACAACAACAACAACAACAACAACAACAACAGCAACAACAACAACAACAACAACAACAACAACAACAACTGTTGACAATTTGCCTGGCGCGTGGCGTTGACGTTGTTACGTAACGCTGTGTCGCCGCAATGTTCTCTGGTTGAAGTTTCTCCTTTGCTGATGAGCGTCCTACGCCTGACAGTCAGAAACCACGGGACGGCTATCCGGCTATCTGGTTCGCTACTCATGCTTTATCTTACTGCTTTCGTGGAGAACGTTTTGATTGTCGTGTCGCGATGAATGTTGTACGCCGTCGGCAACCTGTACTCTCAGACGCACACTTTGGCCCGGGCGCACACCGGGCGCCCCGAGTAGATCGGCCTGTGACAGCATCGTAATTTATTCCATATTTGTCTCAGAATTCGGACAGACCGGATTTGAACGTTTTAGCCGACAACTGTTCTTCTAGTCGTCTTAAGATACGCAGTCAAGACGTGTCGAGCAGCCACCCGCTCGCGTCACAGGGCTAAACTAGTGCGCGTACCGGCGGTAAATGCACATAAATCGACACTATACATTAAATGTATGTGTGAATTATTCGAGTAATATATCATTCTAGCAGATTTTAGCTGCTATAGATATGATGCATACATGAGAAGGAAGAACCTGCGTGATGTTCCCTATATGTGAGTGAGTGACTCGCGAACCTGTTCGGCCTCACAAAGCGTTCTGTTCGGTCGACGAACAGAAAGAGCGTATCCACATACCATCGGCGCTGCCAGCCCACTTAGCCCACGTCCTTAAGGCGGCGTTAGTACTTACACACCCAACAACAGACGAGTGTGCCGACATATTCTACACGATAAATAGTGAGGATCGACACTCCGAGAAATAGGCTGAAATACTTTATTTTTCAAACAACGATTTCAACAAATTACAAAAATAACGATATATATATATATATATATATATATATATATTATATCCCAGGGGTGGAGCTCGAGCCCCCCACTGACACAAACTACTATATATATATATATATATATATATATATATGATTGATTGATTGATTTATTATTCGCTTGGCATGCATACCTAAATACACATGTCACCCTTTTTTATCAGGGGCGCTTAGAGCGGCAGCATATATGTTACCTATGCATCTGAATAATCAATGTACACTTCCATACCTACTGAGTATTTGCTTTCCATTGGGACAGCCTCTTCTTTGTAATATCGACCAGGTCCTTTCTAACGTTTGGTCCTAGAGCTAGGGCATCCGACAGCTCTATATCTCTGCTTCCCCCTAGGGCTGTACATTCTTTAACAATATGCTCAATTGACTCATTCCCTAGCCCACATGCTCGACATTCTGTACTTTGTCCCTCCATATATTTAGCTCTTTGTATCCTTGTATCCAACATCCCTGCCCTGGCATCTGCCAATAGCCCGCTCGCTCTTGAATTATCGTATACCCATTCTACCCCGCCCCTTTCCGTCTTTTCCTTTCCATATATACTTGCCAAACTCGATCTGGAACCCATCGCCAATTTCCATTTGCCTGTATATGACTTGTTCACCCTCAATTTCACCATCTTCTCCGATATTCCCGCTCTGGCCCATTGCTGACTATTGTACCCAATCTCCCTAGCTGCAAATTCTACTCTGCGATCCCACTTCGTTTTCATCTTTAGTGCCGTCTTTACCAGCTGCATCTGTTTAACCCATCTTTTATTTGTGACACTTTTAATCCTAACACTAAATCTTAGCTTACTTTGTACTTCCCTTTGTATAAATTTTGACATTCCTCCTTCGCCCTCAAGAAATTCCCTAGCGCAATTAAAACGGCAACCCAATGCAAATCTTATCACTTCTCTTTGTATTGTTTCTAACTTCTTTCCTAACCCCGCGCTGTGGACCAGAGAGGCGTTAGCAAAGGTCAATCCTGGCACATACATGGCCTTCCATATATTCCTTGTTACTATATATTTGTTAAACCCCCAGAGGCCCTTACACCTTACTGCATTTCTTCCTCTTTCAGCTTTCTTCCTCCGTAATATCTCTTCTTTTTCTAGATAATTCCCCCCTGTAGTCATTGTCACCCCAAGATACTTGTACTCACTTTTATACTCCAATTCCTTCCCCTGTACTACAAGCTTTCTTTCCTCCCTAATTCCGTTAAATACTAAAATTGCGCTCTTTTTTTCATTAAACACCATGTCTAGTTCCTCCGCTGCTTCCCCACATGCATTCAACATTTGTTGAACCTCGCTAGTGCCCCGCCCTAACACTACCATATCATCAGCAAACAGCAGCACAGGTGTCTTGATATATACACCTTTTTCCCCTATCTGCCACCCTAAACCCGTTTTATTAATCCTTCGCGCTATTCTCTCTATATACATCAAAAAAATAACCGATGACAACGGACAGCCTTGCCTGACCCCCTTAGCGACTATGAACTCTCTAGATTGTTCGGCTGCTATTATTATTCTTACCGTGTTATTTCTGTAAATTTCTTCCAGCAACTCTACCCAACTTCTCTCCAAACCCTCCTCTAGCATAATTTTATACAACTTTGTTCTGTCCACCATATCATATGCTTTCTTAAGATCTAAAAATCCTGCCACACACCCTTGTCCCCGCAATCTCGATGTTTCGACAACCTGACTTAGTAGGAAAAGGTGATCGTCTAGCCTATATCCTTTCCTAAATCCGCATTGCCATTCTCCTATTTTCTCATTTGTCTCCAGAATACTCTGCATCCTATTCTTAAACACTTGCATAAATATTCGATACGCTATAGGTGTAATTGTGATCGGTCGCCTATTTTGTAGAGTGTCATTATCTACCCCCTCCTTGGGAATAAGAGAAACTCTTCCCTTGCGCCAACCCTCCGGGATTCTGCCCCCTCCAAATATATTATTAAATTGCTTCGTTAGATAATGCACGTACTCTTTTCCCAAAGCCTGTACAATTCCTACCGAAATCCCGTCAAGACCACACGCCGTTTTTGGATTCATTGTCTTTAACACGCTTTCGATCTCGTCTGCTGTGGTTGTAATTTCTGTGCTAGTTCTTGTCTTTTCTATACTGCTCACGTTAGTCGTAAAAAATAGTGCTTGTAACGCGGTGTCCATTTCATCTATTGTGTATGTTCTGTCCTGGACGTTATTTGTCATCCTTGTTTTTTCCTGTCTGACATAGTCCCAAAACTGTTTGGCTCGCTGGCCCTTGGGGGCCCCTAAAATCCTGTTAAATTCTCTCTCGTCTGCGTTTTTAATTGCATCCTGTATTAACATTTGAGCTTTATTCTTGGCTTCCTTGTAATTTTCCCAATACTTTTCTGCCTTGTCTGTGTCCCTTCCCATTACCTTTCTATGCTCCTTACTCCACCTTTTCCTTTCCATTATTGCCGTATTTATTTCATCACTCCACCATCCTCGTTCTCCTCCCTTTTGAACTCCCCTCCCTATCTTACAACACTTGTCATATGCCTCCTTAATATTCCTATGCATCTCGTCTACCTGCCTTTCCCCATTTGCCACTAAGAGCTGTTTTATATATTCTACTTTCTGTGCCCATTCGTGTTTATCCAGACATTTCTTTTGTACAACTACGCGTCCTGGCTTCTTCTTCCTCCCACTCACTTCTACCCAATTATGATCACTTCCAACATTGTATGTTTTCTCTTCGTCTATCTTGATTTCTTCTACCCATTTATCTATTTTACCCTTCGTCAGTACATAATCTACGCATGACTTTCTATCCCCCTGCGTGTACGTATATCTCCCTTCTACCCGCGGGTCCAAATTTAAAATTTGGGCCTCACTCGACTCTGCTAATTGTATTAGTCTTCTGCCCGCTCTGTCTTCTCGTCCATCTAGCTGTTCGATATGTGCATTCCAATCTCCCAAACATATTACCCCTCCTTTATCCTGATATTCCTCCATTACTTTATATACCCTTTCAAATAGCTGGTCATCTTCTTCTTCCGTGTTGCTTGGCGCTCTGTATACCCCCATTACGGCCCCGATTGTCCCTTCCATGCGTATCTCTATAACCACCAGATCCTTCATTTTGGCATTCACAACTTCTTCGCACGAAATAGCATCCCTAGTTAATATCCCAACTCCCCCAAACCTGTTTTCTCCATTGTCCGTATTCCGATTTGTACCATACCAATTATATCCCTTTAAACCCGGCGGCACTTCCATCTCCCGCAAATGCGTTTCCGTTACTATCATGATATCCACAGACCTTATTGTAAGTAATTTATATAATTCTTCCCACTTTCCTCTTCGCCTCCCCCCTCTCATATTTAGCATGGCAACCCGTTCAAAAGGAACATTACTCCTAGGCTTTCCTTTTGCCCTGCTTCCTCTTTTGCATCTTAGGCCAACCTTCATCTCCTCCCCTCGATGCCACTGATGGCCAACCGTCTGATCACTTCCAATGCCCCCTTGATCTCCGCTGCTCCTATGTGTTCCCCCTCCCTCGAGAAAGAGCTCCCGTTGTCCCGTTTCCCCCTGTACCTGTTGTCCCACTCTTCCCTGTATCCATGCTGTCCCCTCATCTCTCTTATGTCCCTGTATCTGTTGTCCCATCCTGTGTGTCTGTAGCGTACCGTTTGCCCCTCGTTTAAATGCCCATACCGCGTGCTGCAAAAATTTGTGTTTGGGACTCGCATTTCCGGTGCGCCGCGCTGATTTTGTTGATTCCACGTCTGCATCCCCCTAACGTGCTCTGTTGCCCTATATCCTACTTGGGCATTGACTACTTTAATTATAGTAGGCCTGACTTTGTGCCAATCGCACGCTCTTTTGCCAATTGGCCGTGCCGCTAGTACCGCACCTACCTCCCCGTAGTGCACTCCATCAAAGGCCATGGCCCTTGGATTGTCTTGAATGTATTCAAGAGACAAGTATTCGTAATTCGCTGCTCTGACCAACTGCATTATTTTTCTATTGACTGCCCTGCACGTACCCCGATAGTCCCGCCCTTCTTTAGTATCCACGACCATTGGAAGCGAACACACTGTCAGTACTACGTTACTCCGTTTGCAAAATTCTATCAGGTTTTGTATGTGTGTGCTTATCTCATTCACAGCACCTTCTATATCCCGAGCCTGAAACACATCTACCAGTCCCCCATGAAACACTAGCCTATGTTCCACATTATTGAACATTTGAATATATTGCTTTGTTGCTGCCACAATATCCCTTACTCCTCGGCCCCTCATAGTGATAAAATAAACCCCTCCTGTATTAATAGCCACCTGATTAACCTGTTTCTCTATTCTACCTACGTTTGAATCTCCAGCAACTACCACCCGCTTTCCTATTGATTTGTTAACTACCGCCTCCTCTGGTCGATCAAGTAAACTTATCCGATTTAACTGCTGCTCTTGTTGTTGTTGCGGTTGATGTCGCTGTTGCGGTTGCTGCCGTTGCTGCTGCTGCTGCTGCTGTGTTTCGACTGCTCTCCTCTCTCCTTCCTCTCGCTGACTAGACTCGATCTCTCTCTTCTCCATTTGTGGGCGCGCCTCTCCTCTGGCGATCTCGTTTCGGCTGCTCTGTTGTTGTCGTCTCCTGCATCCTTTCGCCTCCGCCGCATCTTCCTCTTCGTCTTGTCTTTCTTCTTCCTTTTCGTCACTGTGGCTTAAGTCTAACACCACTGTCTCCTCTTCAACAGCGCGCCTCTCGTCTTCCTCCTTTTTTCCCCGGATCCATTTCTCCATATCTTCGACATTTGCCGCTACCGTTGACGTTGCTTCCTCAACAGCAGCTAGCCTTTCTCTTAGCTCATCAACTATTTCGTTGTTATCGCCACCATGCCGCTGTTTTTTATTATCATTCACCTTTTGCTTGATTTCTTCGATCATTGCGGCTAATTCCTGCTGTATGATTACTGCGCGCCTCTCCTTCTCCTCAACTTGAGCCTCTCTCTCTTCCATTCTTGTTAGCCTCTGCTGGACATCTGTAATAATGCTCTGCCAGCGATCCTGCATAGCTTGTGCTGTATCGCACCATGTCTTAGCGCTTTTCTTTGCCAACTCCATTTCCGCTGTCATTCGTGTATTCATCTCACAGGCGGCGCAGCCTGTATATGGAGGGCTGCGCTTAGCCACCTTTCTTTTTTCTAATACACCTCCACAATTGCATACTGACAATGAGCTGGCCGGCACGTATCTTAAGCCGCCGCTGCGCGTGTAGCCTGGGAGATTCATAGTTGAATCCATTGGGCTGGGTGTCGCGGACCCTATCCCACCAGGCGATGATCCAGCATCACTTGCCATATTGAAATTGGCTCACTCACCTAAATACACCTACACACTGTCTTAACTCACTTAACCTGAGCAGCCGTTAGAATTTGAATCTGTATGCGCAACGGACCGCTCGGAGACTCTCGACTGCTGCGTGGGTGGTTTCGTTTTGCTTCGTTCCGCTGTAACGGACTCAACCAAACTTTACTGCGGTCTGTCTCCTTACCCCCTTGTCGTACTACCACACACAATACACCGAAATGATCACTGAACTTCACGCATTACCATGGTATGCCACTCTCTGTGTTTTCCCTCCTGCGTTCACACAAGCAAGCGTAACCTGTCGGAGCTCCGTACACACACGTCCGTACACCTTGGCGCCAAATCACGAACTATATATATATACACACAGTTGGGGCAATGACATCAGATTCATGGAAATATGTAGGTTGGACTAACCGCCACATTGTTACGCGATTTGCAGTGATCACCACGTCGCGTGTCGCACAGTGGGATTCCATGAGCCGAATGAATCTTGTGTGTTTGTAAAAATTGTAGCAATCCATGTTCAAAGTATCACGCCATTCACTGTATATAATTCATCTACCTATCACGATTGGCGAATGCTTCTGGTAACTTACCGCTGTAAATATGTGTGTTACGGCTTATTTGTTGCCAACGTGTTTGTATGTAGGTATAGGTTATATATATATATATATATATATATATATATATATATATATATATATGTATATATGCATATATATATATATATATATATATATATACACACATATATATATATATATATACACATATATATATATATATATATATATACACATATATATATATATATATATATATATATATATATATATATATATATATATATAGCAGTTTTTGTCGGTGGGGGGCTCGAGCTCTACCCCTGGGATTGTTATTGACTGTCTCGATCGGAACTCCCCAGGGGTCGGTTTCCAGCCTCTTCATAGTTTGTATAAATTTCGTCCCGCGTGGCATCGTAGATGGCATGGCAAAATAGTGCCGCCCAGTTGTATAGGCGGATGATATAACTCTGCTGTTCCTCATCTCACCTGCTCAGCTCTCAAACGGTCAGGTTAATCTTAGGCATGTGGAGACCGGTATCGAGACGGTATGAGACTATATTTCAAACAGTTTTGTCTTATCGTAGATTCGACGAGGACGAAATTCGTTTTGTTTCACACCCCTCAGCGGACATGAAGGCTGAAACTAGACAGGGGCAATATATCCCTTCAAGTGGGCGGTGCAGCCGCCTATCCCCCGCGCTCCTGGAATTGATTCTCACTTACGAAATCACTATATGGGGCGCAATCTACTCGGGAGCCTTGCGCTCGTTACGAGTGATCCAGAACAATCCGGTGCGAGCCATTACTGGTCTGGCTTTTTGGGACGACAGTAGACTCAGACTACTCAAACTCGATCAGCTGGTACGTTTAAAATTAGTCGTGCTTGTCCATAAAATGGTTAAACGTGAGCTACCTCCAGATTGCAAATCTGAATTCCAGTTAATCCGCGTAGGTCCTCCTTTAGGTCGCAGCCGTCAACTGAAGGTTCTCAGATTTAGTTTGACCTTAACCTAGCACTTTATATATATAAAGGTATGAAACGAGGTATAACAAAAAAACATGTATGTAATATGGTATTTTAAAATTAACTATAACCTTGACATACATTGTGATAGATTGTCTGTAAAAGAACATATCAAGAAAACAACAGATGTATATATATATATATATATATATTTATATATATAAGATGCGGCACGGTTGTTTAGAGGAGAATTCGCAAATAATACAGCTCTTTTTATTAACTTTCACGCCCAACACCTCAAAATCATAGCTTTAGGATCATTCACACCGCGAATAAACATACATTTCACATTCCATGGCGATTTCTTAGTACCAAATCTATCTTAGATGTGCTTGTGGAGTAATTAAGGTTTTCCGACGGCCATGTCAATTATATGCATGCATAAATTACTTTTTTCATAACATAAATCACTCTAGGTAATTTCTACATGTACTCAATCTCGACATGCCTACCAAAAAATCTTAATTACTCCGCAATCAAGGCTCGCACTGCCATATATTTGATACCAAAATGATTGTCATGCGCATTTGCCTGAATGTGTTAGTTTTGGCGAATGGCCGTCGGTTATGATTTTGAGATGTTGGTTGTGAAAGCAAGCAGGGCAATTTTATATTATATGCTCCCAGATCGGGCAATAATACCAGAGTCATTTTTATCTCGCTTTCGAAATCTTTTTGAGAACTCCACAGTCTCCCTGCCAACATATAAGCCCGATTAGTGCAAATGCCTACTGGTATGAAACATGGTTTCTCCATGGGAACATGTGCAGGTAGAAGACCAACTATTAGCCACGAAGTAAATAATCATCACAGTCATCAGACAGTTACCGAGCCACAGCTTAGTCAGTTCGAAGCGATGCCTATATACGAAGCGATGCCTAGCAGTTACCGTTCCCTGGGGGTGGGGGGAGGCTGGTGTTAGTGGGTTTGTGAGTCCCACACTAGTCACTGGCTGTGGTGACGCATGTACATCACGATTCCCGTAATCCCCCATATTAATGATGAGAGGTTTCAGCATTAAAAAACAGCTTAGTCACTTCATAGTAAAATGATTAAATAAATACAGTTTACTAAATGCTTAATTAAATACAGTTCAAAAAATATTTTAATAAATACAGTTTATTTTTAGATAAATAAATACAGTTTACTAGCTAGAGTTATCTGATTTATCTAACGTGTACCTCGTAGCTAGACAAGTGCTAAATTATAACAAACATAACACATCTTAACAAAGATATCACACTACCATCACGCCTCCACTAGCTTATGCTTATATACGTTTCGATGCCCTATGCTCGTACAAAGGCGGTCAAGTAACTCAGACGTTGCATCGTTTATAGCTGGCATTGTTGTTGTTGTTGTTGTGGTAAACGCGTCTTAGCATTGCAGCCGCCCATATGCCAAGGACGAAAATAAATGCAGACCGATAGACACGCGGCAGTCGTTTGGGCAAAGCGCAAATGGGCTGGGGAGTCCGGGGAGGCAGACGAGTGGGGGGGGTATGTGGATTCGCCTACTAGAAGAGAAATGGAAGAAAACCGCACCTAACTAACCGTGCCTTTCTTCTTCGGCACGACAAAGAAGGTGCCACTCGCACAAACAACAATAGTAACGACCGCAGCTGGCCGCAAATTCACCCGTTGTTCCACGTGGACGAGTATAAAGAACCACCATGCGTTGTCGCCGCCGTAGCAATGTTAGCAATACCGCCCTAGACTTCTCTCTCGCTCGCGCACAGTGTCTCACTGCTCGCGCGAACACTGCAAACTATATCGAAGCGTTGTCGAGCCTGTCGTCGGCCACCGTTGCGTCGTTTGTCCCGGCATTAGGGGACTGCGGGGCTGCTGGCTAGAGGTGAGGAATTATCCTCGATTTCGTGCAAGAGAGAGCGAGAGAGAGAGGAATAGCAGGAGAGCAAGGAAGAATAAGAATTTGAGAGGAAGAAAGAGAGAGAGAGAGACGGTTTAGTGCAACCAGCGCAAAATCCTACTCCTCGCCAGAGCGGGCCCGAGCGTGGACTAACTCATCTGGAATCTTCGAGACGCGAACGACCTGATGGTGGTTCTGGTAGTGGTAGTGCGGGTCGTAGCGGGAAGGCTAGGGTAGAGGCAAGGGTGGCGACTATGGTCGTTTTCATCGTGGTGGTGGTCGTCGTCGGCGTCGTCAGGGCCCTCGATATATTTAGACCGAACGACCGTTTAGTTATTTTTCGGAGGACAGTAGACAGAGTAGCGATAGTATCGGGGGCGCTGGGGCGCGCGTGGGCTAGTGGGGCGCCAGTGGGGCCGGAACCGCACCGGCGGTGGTGGCCGGCAGGCGCAGAAGGTGGAGCATCTTTCTTAACAGGCTCAAAGAGATCGAGTCTATGTGTGTCTGGATGTGTGTCTGGGTGTGTTTGAGAGCGGGCAGCCAGCGAGCCACAAGTCGGAGGCGCTTGGCATCAATGCCTGCCTACCTGCAATGGCTGGCTGTACGCGACCAAGGTGTAATCTAGCTGGATCCTTGCTGTCCATGCGTCTATGCATATGTATGTTGTGTGCGAATGTGGCTACCTTTGTGAGCATATGTGAGCACATACACGCACACCTGTGTGCCTTGGAGCGGATGGCTTTCTAGCGACCTTATGCTGGCGGCGGCGGCGACGACGACGGCACCTGCAAGAGCATTTATGTGGTGGTTGGCTGGATCTGGTTGGGTGAGGGTGTGGTCGTTGAATGTCACTGAAGTCGCTGTGTACGTGCGAGTGTGCGAGCCTGTCGTCGGCGTAGTGGGTGCTGAGGAAAAGCTGCACAATTCGGCTAGGAACACTTGTGGAACACTCGTTTGCTGCTAGCAGGGACGTTGTTGCCGTCACTGCCCTCGTTGTTGATGTTGTTGTTGTTGTTGATGTTGTTGTTGATGTTGTGTTGTTGTTGTTGTTGTTGTTGTTGTTGTTGTTGTTGTTGTCGTTGTTGTGGTTGTTGTTGTTGTCGTGCTGTTGTTGGTACTGTATTTGTTGTTATTGGTATTTATGTTGTTGTTATTAGTATTTATGTTGTTGTTATTGGTATTGTTGTAAGCATTGTTGCCGCCCCGCTATGAGGGGCTCCGATGCGACTACCTCCACCTCACCGCCATTTGTGAGCCAGACTCTATACCCCTACTCCTAATGCCGGGCCAGTCGTGAGGAGGATGGCTGGCCCAGTACTCAGGTTCAGCCGTTCGGCCGTTAGCGGCCGTGAGCTGTTTTAGATCCGACAGCCCCGTTGCCAACAGAACGGTGCCGCCTGTACAGAGGCTAAATGCGTATCCACTCCCTTTCTCTCTCTCTCTGTCTTTGCCACTGATACTGTTGCTGCTGCTGCCTATAGTGCTGCTTCTAGGCGGCGGCAGCGTAGACAGGGCTTACAAGTGGAGGGATCAGTAAATGGAAGAAAGACGAGGGCGAGATCTCAAGAGAAGAGTGAGGCCATGGCCATACAGGCGGCGCCTAATGAGAGATAAAGAGGAAGAC
>QVRM01006658.1:0-61895 GCA_003439945.1 Dermanyssus gallinae
TATATATATATATATATATATATATATATATATATACGAGGTATGTTCAAAAAGTATCGCGACTTTTGTGTTGTTTCAAAAATTATTCATTTATTCATGAATATCTATTTGTCCCCTTCAAAGTAATCCCCATGAGATATTATACACTTGTGCCAACGGTTTTTCCAATCTTTGAAGCACTTCAAAAAAACATTTTTTTTTTATCTTGTTCAGCTCCTCCTTCGATGCCGTCTTTATCTCGTCAAGCGTAGCGTAACGTCGTCCTTTCATGGGCCTCTTCAGTTTAGGGAACAAGAAAAAGTCACAGGGGGCCAGATCTGGGGAATACGGTGGCTGCGGCATCATTAGTGTGTTGTTTTTGGCCAAAAACTCGCGCACAAGCAACGATGTGTGAGCAGGGGCGTTATCGTGGTGCAAAAGCCAATTTTTGTTCTTCCACAAATCCGGGCGTTTCTGGCGGATTGCTTCGCGCAAATTGCGCATAACTTGCAGGTAATATTCCTTATTGACCGTTCTACCCTGTGGCAAGAACTCATGATGTACCACGCCCCTGCAATCGAAGAAAACTGTCAGCAAAACTTTCACATTCGACCGAACTTGGCGCGCTTTTTTCGGTCTTGGTTCGTGCGGCAGCTTCCATTGAGATGATTGAGCTTTGGTTTCCACGTCATAACCATAAACCCACGATTCGCCACCAGTTATGACCCTCTGGAGCAAATTTGGGTCGTCGCGGACAGAGTCCAACATCTCATTAGCAATGTTCATGCGATGCTGTTTTTGGTCGCAATTGAGCAATTTTGGTACGAATTTCGCGGCGACCCGTCTCATGCCCAAATCATCGATAAAAATCGAATGGCACGAGCCAATCGATATGTTTAGGTCCTCAGCAACTTCTCTAACGGTGATTCGACGATTGGCCAATACCATTTTCTCCACTTCATTAATTTTTTCGTCTGTTGTTGAAGTGCTCGGGCGTCCGGCACGCTCTTCGTCGTTCACATCTTCTCGGCCTTCTGAGAACATTTTGTACCACCGATAAACGTTGCTTCGGTCCAAGGTAGCTTCTCCGTATGCCACAGTCAACATTCGGAATGCATCCGCGCACTTAATTTCGTTTTTCACACAAATTTTGATACAGGTTCTTTGATCCATTTTTTTGAATAGGTAAAAATCGAAGACGATCCAAAACACGTGCAAGCAAAGCAGCTGTCAACAATTAAGTGAACATTCAAAATGGCCGAGCTTGTCGGCATAAGTGAGAGACATGAGTACCAACATAACGCCACAAAAAATCGAAATTCGAATATACGTAACCCGCGGAAATTCAAAAGTCGCGATACTTTTTGAACACACCTCATATATATATATATATATATATTCAAATTCTAACGGCTGCTCAGGTTAAGTGAGTTAAGACAGTGTGTAGGTGTATTTAGGTGAGTGAGCCAATTTCAATATGGCAAGTGATGCTGGAAAATCGCCTGGTGGGATAGGGTCCATGACACCCAGCCCAATGGATTCAACTATGAATCTCCCAGGCTACACGCGCAGCGGCGGCTTAAGATACGTGCCTGCCAGCTCATTGTCAGTATGCAATTGTGGAGGTGTATTAGAAAAAAGAAAGGTGGCTAAGCGCAGCCCTCCATATACAGGCTGCGCCGCCTGTGAGATGAATACACGAATGACAGCGGAAATGGAGTTGGCAAAGAAAAGCGCTAAGACATGGTGCGATACAGCACAAGCTATGCAGGATCGCTGGCAGAGCATTATTACAGATGTCCAGCAGAGGCTAACAAGAATGGAAGAGAGAGAGGCTCAAGTTGAGGAGAAGGAGAGGCGCGCAGTAATCATACAGCAGGAATTAGCCGCAATGATCGAAGAAATCAAGCAAAAGGTGAATGATAATAAAAACAGCGGCATGGTGGCGATAACAACGAAATAGTTGATGAGCTAAGAGAAAGGCTAGCTGCTGTTGAGGAAGCAACGTCAACGGTAGCGGCAAATGTCGAAGATATGGAGAATTGGATCCGGGGGAAAACATGAGGAAGACGAGAGGCGCGCTGTTGAAGAGGAGACAGTGGTGTTAGACTTAAGCCACAGTGACGAAAAGGGAGAAGAAAGACAAGACGAAGAGGAAGATGCGGCGGAGGCGAAAGGATGCAGGAGACGACAACAACAGAGCAGCCGAAACGAGATCGCCAGAGGAGAGGCGCGCCCACAAATGGAGAAGAGAGAGATAGAGTCTAGTCAGCGAGAGGAAGGAGAGAGGAGAGCGGTCGAAACACAGCAGCAGCAGCAACGGCAGCAACCGCAACAGCGACATCAACCGCAACAACAACAAGAGCAGCAGTTAAATCGGATAAGTTTACTTGATCGACCAGAGGAGGCGGTAGTTAACAAATCAATAGGAAAGCGGGGTGGTAGTTGCTGGAGATTCAAACGTAGGTAGAATAGAGAAACAGGTTAATCATGTGGCTATTAATACAGGAGGGGTTTATTTTATCACTATGAGGGGCCGAGGAGTAAGGGATATTGTGGCAGCAACAAAGCAATATATTCAAATGTTCAATAATGTGGAACATAGGCTAGTGTTTCATGGGGGACTGGTAGATGTGTTTCAGGCTCGGGATATAGAAGGTGCTGTGAATGAGATAAGCACACACATACAAAACCTGATAGAATTTTGCAAACGGAGTAACGTAGTACTGACAGTGTGTTCGCTTCCAATGGTCGTGGATACTAAAGAAGGGCGGGACTATCGGGGTACGTGCAGGGCAGTCAATAGAAAAATAATGCAGTTGGTCAGAGCAGCGAATTACGAATACTTGTCTCTTGAATACATTCAAGACAATCCAAGGGCCATGGCCTTTGATGGAGTGCACTAAGGGAAGGTAGGTGCGGTACTAGCGGCACGGCCAATTGGCAAAAGAGCGTGCGATTGGCACAAAGTCAGGCCTACTATAATTAAAGTAGTCAATGCCCAAGTAGGATATAGGGCAACAGAGCACGTTAGGGGGATGCAGACGTGGAATCAACAAAATCAGCGCAGCGCACCGGAAATGCGAGTCCCAAACACAAATTTTTCCGGCACGCGGTATGGGCATTTAAACGAGGGGCAAACGGTACGCTACAGACACACAGGATGGGACAACAGATACAGGGACATAAGAGAGATGAGGGGACAGCATGGATACAGGGAAGAGTGGGACAACAGGTACAGGGGGAAACGGGACAACGGGAGCTCTTTCTCGAGGGAGGGGGAACACATAGGAGCAGCGGAGATCAAGGGGGCATTGGAAGTGATCAGACGGTTGGCCATCAGTGGCATCGAGGGGAGGAGATGAAGGTTGGCCTAAGATGCAAAAGAGGAGGAAGCAGGGCAAAAGGAAAGCCTAGGAGTAATGTTCCTTTTGAACGGGTTGCCATGCTAAATATGAGAGGGGGGGAGGCGAAGAGGAAAGTGGGAAGAATTATATAAATTACTAACAATAAGGTCTGTGGATATCATGATAGTAACGGAAACGCATTTGCGGGAGATGGAAGTGCCGCCGGGTTTTAAAGGGATATAATTGGTATGGTACAAATCGGAATACGGACAATGGAGAAAACAGGTTTGGGGGACTTGGGATATTAACTAGGGATGCTATTTCATGCGAAGAAGTTGTGAATGCCAAAATGAAGGATCTGGTGGTTATAGAGATACGCATGGAAGGGACAATCGGGGCCGTAATGGGGGTATACAGAGCGCCAAGCAACACGGAAGAAGAAGATGACCAGCTATTTGAAAGGGTATATAAAGTAATGGAGGAATGTCAGGATAAAGGAGGGGTAATATGTTTGGGAGATTGGAATGCACATATCGAACAGCTAGATGGACGAGAAGACAGAGCGGGCAGAAGACTAATACAATTAGCAGAGTCGAGTGAGGCCCAAATTTTAAATTTGGACCCGCGGGTAGAAGGGAGATATACGTACACGCAGGGGGATAGAAAGTCATGCGTAGATTACGAGGTGTGTTCAAAAAGTATCGCGACTTGTGTTTTTTCAAAAATTATTCGTATATTCATGAATATCTATTTTGTCCCCTTCAAAGTAATCCCCATGAGATATTATACACTTGTGCCAACGGTTTTTCCAATCTTCGAAGCACTTCAAAAAAACATTTTTATTTATCTTGTTCAGCTCCTCCTTCGATGCCGTCTTTATCTCGTCAAGCGTAGCGTAACGTCGTCCTTTCATGGGCCTCTTCAGTTTAGGGAACAAGAAAAAGTCACAGGGGGCCAGATCTGGGGAATACGGTGGCTGCGGCATCATTAGTGTGTTGTTTTTGGCCAAAAACTCGCGCACAAGCAACGATGTGTGAGCAGGGGCGTTATCGTGGTGCAAAAGCCAATTTTTGTTCTTCCACAAATCCGGGCGTTTCTGGCGGATTGCTTCGCGCAAATTGCGCATAACTTGCAGGTAATATTCCTTATTGACCGTTCTACCCTGTGGCAAGAACTCATGATGCACCACGCCCCTGCACTCGAAGAAAACTGTCAGCAAAACTTTCACATTCGACCGAACTTGGCGCGCTTTTTTCGGTCTTGGTTCGTGCGGCAGCTTCCATTGAGATGATTGAGCTTTGGTTTCCACGTCATAACCATAAACCCACGATTCGTCACCAGTTATGACCCTCTGGAGCAAATTTGGGTCGTCGCGGACAGAGTCCAACATCTCATTAGCAATGTTCATGCGATGCTGTTTTTGGTCGCAATTGAGCAATTTTGGTACGAATTCGCGGCGACCCGTCTCATGCCCAAATCATTGATAAAAATCGAATGGCACGAGCCAATCGATATGTTTAGGTCCTCAGCAACTTCTCTAACGGTGATTCGACGACTGGCCAATACCATTTTCTCCACTTCATTAATTTTTTCGTCTGTTGTTGAAGTGCTCGGGCGTCCGGCACGCTCTTCGTCGTTCACATCTTCTCGGCCTTCTGAGAACATTTTGTACCATCGATAAACGTTGCTTCGGTCCAAGGTAGCTTCTCCGTATACCACAGTCAACATTCGGAATGCATCCGCGCACTTAATTTCGTTTTTCACACAAAATTTGATACAGGTTCATTGATCCATTTTTTTGAATAGGTAAAAATCGAAGACGATCCAAAACACGTGCAAGCAAAGCAGCTGTCAACAATTAAGTGAACATTCAAAATGGCCGAGCTTGTCGGCATAAGTGAGAGACATGAGTACCAACATAACGCCACAAAAAATCGAAATTCGAATATACGTAACCCGCGAAAATTCAAGTCGCGATACTTTTTGAACACACCTCGTATGTACTGACGAAGGGTAAAATAGATAAATGGGTAGAAGAAATCAAGATAGACGAAGAGAAAACATACAATGTTGGAAGTGATCATAATTGGGTAGAAGTGAGTGGGAGGAAGAAGAAGCCAGGACGCGTAGTTGTACAAAAGAAATGTCTGGATAAACACGAATGGGCACAGAAAGTAGAATATATAAAACAGCTCTTAGTGGCAAATGGGGAAAGGCAGGTAGACGAGATGCATAGGAATATTAAGGAGGCATATGACAAGTGTTGTAAGATAGGGAGGGGAGTTCAAAAGGGAGGAGAACGAGGATGGTGGAGTGATGAAATAAATACGGCAATAATGGAAAGGAAAAGGTGGAGTAAGGGGCATAGAAAGGTAATGGGAAGGGACACAGACAAGGCAGAAAAGTATTGGGAAAATTACAAGGAAGCCAAGAATAAAGCTCAAATGTTAATACAGGATGCAATTAAAAACGCAGACGAGAGAGAATTTAACAGGATTTTAGGGGCCCCCAAAGGCCAGCGAGCCAAACAGTTTTGGGACTATGTCAGACAGGAAAAAACAAGGATGACAAATAACGTCCAGGACAGAACATACACAATAGATGAAATGGACACCGCGTTACAAGCACTATTTTACGACTAACGTGAGCAGTATAGAAAAGACAAGAACTAGCACAGAAATTACAACCACAGCAGACGAGATCGAAAGCGTGTTAAAGACAATGAATCCAAAAACGGCGTGTGGTCTTGACGGGATTTCGGTAGGAATTGTACAGGCTTTGGGAAAAGAGTACGTGCATTATCTAACGAAGCAATTTAATAATATATTTGGAGGGGGCAGAATCCCGGAGGGTTGGCGCAAGAGTTTCTCTTATTCCCAAGGAGGGGGTAGATAATGACACTCTACAAAATAGGCGACCGATCACAATTACACCTATAGCGTATCGAATATTTATGCAAGTGTTTAAGAATAGGATGCAGAGTATTCTGGAGACAAATGAGAAAATAGGAGAATGCCAATGCGGATTTAGGAAAGGATATAGGCTAGACGATCACCTTTTCCTACTAAGTCAGGTTGTCGAAACATCGAGATTGCGGGGACAAGGGTGTGTGGCAGGATTTTTAGATCTTAAGAAAGCATATGATATGGTGGACAGAACAAAGTTGTATAAAATTATGCTAGAGGAGGGTTTGGAGAGAAGTTGGGTAGAGTTGCTGGAAGAAATTTACAGAAATAACACGGTAAGAATAATAATAGCAGCCGAACAATCTAGAGAGTTCATAGTCGCTCGGGGTCAGGCAAGGCTGTCCGTTGTCATCGGTTATTTTTTTGATGTATATAGAGAGAATAGCGCGAAGGATTAATAAAACGGGTATAGGGTGGCAGATAGGGGAAAAAGGTGTATATATCAAGACACCTGTGCTGCTGTTTGCTGATGATATGGTAGTGTTAGGGCGGGGCACTAGCGAGGTTCAACAAATGTTGAATGCATGTGGGGAAGCAGCGGAGGAAACTAGACATGGTGTTTAATGAAAAAAGAGAGCAATTTTAGTATTTAACGGAATAAGGGAGGAAAGAAAGCTTGTAGTACAGGGGAAGGAATTGGAGTATAAAAGTGAGTACAAGTATCTTGGGGTGACAATGACTACAGGGGGGAATTATCTAGAAAAAGAAGAGATATTACGGAGGAAGAAAGCTGAAAGAGAAAGAAATGCAGTAAGGTGTAAGGGCCTCTGGGGGTTTTAACAAATATATAGTAACAAGGAATATATGGAAGGCCATGTATGTGCCAGGATTGACCTTTGCTAACGCCTCTCTGGTCCACAGCGCGGGGTTAGGAAAGAAGTTAGAAACAATACAAAGAGAAGTGATAAGATTTGCATTGGGTTGCCGTTTTAATTGCGCTAGGGAATTTCTTGAGGGCGAAGGAGGAATGTCAAAATTCATACAAAGGGAAGTACAAAGTAAGCTAAGATTTAGTGTTAGGATTAAAAGTGTCACAAATAAAAGATGGGTTAAACAGATGCAGCTGGTAAAGACGGCACTAAAGATAAAAACGAAGTGGGATCGCAGAGTAGAATTTGCAGCTAGGGAGATTGGGTACAATAGTCAGCAATGGGCCAGAGCGGGAATATCGGAGAAGATGGTGAAATTGAGGGTGAACAAGTCATATACAGGCAAATGGAAATTGGCGATGGGTTCCAGATCGAGTTTGGCAAGTATATATGGAAAGGAAAAGACGGAAAGGGGCGGGGTAGAATGGGTATACGATAATTCAAGAGCGAGCGGGCTATTGGCAGATGCCAGGGCAGGGATGTTGGATACAAGGATACAAAGAGCTAAATATATGGAGGGACAAAGTACAGAATGTCGAGCATGTGGGCTAGGGAATGAGTCAATTGAGCATATTGTTAAAGAATGTACAGCCCTAGGGGGAAGCAGAGATATAGAGCTGTCGGATGCCCTAGCTCTAGGACCAAACGTTAGAAAGGACCTGGTCGATATTACAAAGAAGAGGCTGTCCCAATGGAAAGCAAATACTCAGTAGGTATGGAAGTGTACATTGATTATTCAGATGCATAGGTAACATATATGCTGCCGCTCTAAGCGCCCCTGATAAAAAAGGGTGACATGTGTATTTAGGTATGCATGCCAAGCGAATAATAAATCAATCAATCAATCATATATATATATAATTTGTTTATAGAATACTAAAAGAAAATCGTTTTTTAAACGATGCTGTTAGTGACAATGCTTGCAGAAGTCATCAGCAACGTGCACACGAACGCATTCTAAGAACTGGAACAGTTGGCTGACATTGCTACACAAACTCTCGTTTGCTGCGGTATTCCTTCGTCCCGGTATGACGTCGAGTCGCCTATCTGTCTTTGTCGCACGAATCTCGAAGTCAAGCTGCAAGGAGCAGCCCCAGTCGTCGAACTACATGCATTGTGCTGTTCTACTTGCTCTAGGAAATATCTAATACCCTATCCCATCAAAAGTAGTCGTTGCAACCGTCCTACAGGCGGCCCAATGACGCCGTTGTAGATTACCAGGTTGGAGGATAGTGCCAATGTGCTTAACGACGTCATATACGAACGGGAGGGCCCGCTCCTTTCTCCGTTAGTGCTGCTGCATCGTCTGCTAGTGTAGGCGGCCGTTGCTGCTACGCCTCCCACATTACGATTACTTCCTCTACCATTACTGCTTTTGCTGCTACAGCTACCGCTGTTATCCTTGCTAACTCCGTAAGCGGCTTATAAGTTTATATCCCTTTTGGGAAACATATTTTTCCTTGCCAACATTATGTGCAGCTAAAGCTAATCCTATTGTGGCCGGCCTTATTGCTGCTGCTGCTGCTCGCCAGAAGCGACCGAAGGACAAACTAGAAGAAGGGCCTTGTTTCGGACAGGCCAGCAAATTGTGACTTATAGAAGTCGGCCACGTGGGGAACGAACGCAAGGCGAAAGAATTTGCTTTTTGATGTCCGCAGTTCTGTTACTACTACTGCCGTCGGGTAGTTATTGCTTAGTAGCCCGCTAATCTGCGCCGTGAGATACACAGACAGAGCCATCCCCTCTTGCAATATCTCCCCATCCCCAATAAAGGTGGGGGCCCTGCTTTTTGCGTTGCTCGTTTAGTTGTCGTGTAACTAATGTAACGCTGCGTTTCTGCCCGGTACAGAACCGCCTCCTGCTAGGCGGTCGCGAACAATGACAGCTGTTCTCGATATGTCGAGTCATGGCTATACGCAATATCTACGCAGAAATAAAGTTCCATGCATAACGACATACATGTTGTATTTGTATGTGATACCTATATAATCCTAACGTCTTAGAGAATCTACAAAGCCATTGCTGCTACTTGCCCATACGAACAAGTAGCAGGAATGATAGTAATAGTTCTGAAAAAAAGATTTCCACTTTGCGCAGCTAGCAGTACAAAGTTAAGACACATAGAGACATACGTGCGGTGTTGCCGCACTCGCCTATACCATCTTGGCCTTATCCTGTCCAGCTGCGTCCAGGTTGCGCTCGTGCCTCGTTCACCATGTGGCGGTCTCAATGGCCTCGTTCTCACTCTCGCGCTATGGCAACGAAACTACAGCCTCCGCGGTCATGTGCCGCGCAGCATAAAATTTATATTTGTTTAAAGTATCCTGATCATTATTGAGCTTTTGTCCACTTTTCTTCGGGCCATGCGCCAGTAACCCTGCCCATTCTCTGTGGCCATAATTGTTGGTTTCCACTTGTTTGCGCGATTGTTCTTTTCCTCGATCGGCCCCTGGGGTCGCCGCGGGCCGTTCGGGGTGATATAAGCCCCGGCGGGGCTCGATTCCTTTCTGGCTCCGATCCAGTCGAGGGAGATCCCTTTGTTGGCCACCAGATAGCAAAAGAATCTTGGGGACCTACATGGGGCCAAGAAGCCGGGACCGCTGGTGCCCCTTGTATATCTTTTCGCGTCCTTTGAATTTTCTCAACTAGTTTTAGATACTCAACACAGGCCCTACTGTCCGCAGGGTGGCCTTTCGCATCGCATGCATGACACTCGGCAGCTTCATCTGTTCAGTCCCGATCAAAGTGTCCGGGGTCGCCACAGCCGCCACCACTCATCTGTCCGGCAGACCGACTAAAAACCCGTTCTTAATTAGTCGGCGCATCCATAGCTGGCGAGACACCACATCAGAAGAGGCGAGCATGGCGTAGTATGCCAAACGCCTACTTAGGTGCGAGTCCGTGGCCCTGACGGTGACAACCTGTGATGCGAGAAACATTTCTACATTGAGTATGAGAAAACTGCGTTTATCTTGGAGGGGGTCGATTACCGACAGGCCTGTCGGCCAGGGTGGCTCGGTGGCTGGTCGTTCCGAGTAGGACAGTGAGCATAAATTCAGTGTGCCGTTGTGCGGGGGGGGGATCGCCTGGTGAGACACTCGATGACCATAAGAAGAGTCGGCGAGCCTCGTTCCAATGGAGAGTGTCCAACTGCGGCCCGAGCCAGGTCGAGCGATCATTCTGCTAGCTTCTGTAGAACTGCAAGCATTGTCGTGTCCGGCTCATCGCTTGGGTCGACTGCTCCCACAGCTGGGATTTCGCTGCGACAGCGGACAGCGGACAGAACATAACTTTGCCGTAGACCACGTCGTATGTAGTTCGGAAGAGCTTATAGGGTCGAAATCTGAAAAGAATTCCATAATAGGGTCCGAAATGCAAAATGTGAACGAGGGCTCAGAGCAGTCGCATCGGACCTCAAATCACTTCACCGTGCCACCAAGATAATAATGTTCAGTAAGCTCTATGAGATTGCATAATATTGTACGACAAATATATTTCCCTTTCTGAACCAATATTGCATGCGCGTGTTACCTGCTCAGATTTATTACGACTTAGGCTATTGCGATTCAAATTAAAACTTACATTGGTTCTACTTGCTTCTTTTTTAAAGTTCTTAGGGATTCTTAAATAGCTACATTTAACGTTCCCCCCATTAGCCAATAACCAGCTAAGTAATAAGCCTATCGCGCTCGGTGTGTGCTCCTTTTCTTCCTGTGGCATATTTTTATCTTTTAAACAAATGGCATGGCGCCTGTGTACCGTCTACGACGGCGGCTTTCTTACAATTCTGTCGCCAATCATCCGTTTTAAGGATCAGTTCAATTAGAGCAACGTTAAGTCCTTAAAATATTGTGATCTGCTTCGCTGTAATTTTATTGCGTGTATGTCATTTTAATTATCTGTCCACCATTATAAGGTGATCGGCTCATCTAGCTCAATGGCACACAAACTAACCGAGGAAACGTGGATTATTATTATTATTATTATTATTATTATCATCATTATCCGAGGCCTTGTAGAGTCTGGCCCTTTCACAAGACGTCTCTGTGCCCTTGCTTTAAGAGCAAAGCAGCTACACACGTGACATCTAGACTAATTGACGGCCTAAAAAATAGCTAAGAATGGTACCGCTCAGGATGTCTTGATGTCGAAAAGCAGACTCAAGGTGTTTTTGAGTTCAACTCTAACGGAACCAGCTTGCGAAATGAGCCCTCTTCGATAATCACGTGCATTCAGGTCCATCCGCACAACGGTAATTAGAGGCGCACTGCAAGGCCAAACGTACCTATTCACTGGGCCTGCTAATCAAGAAAACCTTATTTTGTATGGTTTTACTAATGGTCAACTGTTTTCCAAAACGAATGCTGATTACGCGATAGTAAAAAGCTAGCATGTAAATGACCATGGTGGTATCTGGACATTTTCGGAGATCAGTCTATCTTTGCCTCTAAATGTTTGAAGTCCATTTTTTTCCTTTATTGGAATAACCTCTAGACATGTAGTTTAATTAGTTCGCCTCTCAAGAGCATACCCAAATATATTCTTGTAGGAAGATGTGGGTAAATGAGTTGGTGGGATAATAGGCGCTCTGTGCACGAGAATGCAGCAAATTTGTTGTATGAATGTCATATATTTCAACAGTTTGAGCTTTGCCTGCAAAATGCACATTTCATCTCAATGCAATATACGATGATGAAACTCACATCCAAACATATGTACACCGTAGTTAAAGCAACGGTCTGCATATGGTTGTGTGTAAGTGGCAATGACATGCGTATAGGAATGCCTAAGAATAAAGTTAGGAAACCTATTCAAGCCCTGGCAGTAGTGCAACAACACCACTTACTTGGGTTAGTTGATCCTGTTTGGCCAATTTGACGATATAATCCATTGAACGGAACTGAGCCAACTTCTCTTTAGCCAAACACATAACATCCTCTGGTGACTCAGCAAGTTCTGCAACCTAGGCCAAAGAAAAAAGGATTCGAACACGAACATCGGAACTCGTCAGGATAACCCTCATATATTTCTTCGCGTGCACTGACTATGATTCAATTAACCTTACTCAGATAAATCTATATGTGCACATGTTTTTAGCAACACATTATATCTACCTGCTTATTCAAGTAAAATGAAGATAAGCTGAGGTAATAAAGTAAAAAACGAATTATTTCACACCGCAGTGCAGACAGGAGCATTTGTGAAACGACAGCAACAAAACCGGGCAGAACAGATCGAAAAACAAAGAATAAGTAACAACGAACAGCAGAAACGTCTATGTAGCAGATTACAGGTAGTTCAACAAGTTCTTAAAATGAAAACCAAGAATTTTCCAAATCTTGTTTTTAATTTTTTCTTATTCGATATACTCCCCGAGAAGCTCAATACACTTTTCCCACCGAGATTTCAGAGCATTTATACCTCTTGAGTAGAATTCCGCGCCTTTAGACTGAAAATAGGCATTGACAGCAGCCTTAACCTCTTCATTGCTGGAAAAACGCTTTCCACCGAGACTATTCTTCAAATGTCCGAAGAGGAAATAATCAGAGGGGGCCAGGTCTGGAGAATAGGAAGGTTGTTCAATAAGTTCGAACCTCAGTTGGGCCAGTTTTGCCGTTGCTTGCCGCGACTTGTGTGCGGGAGCATTGTCCTGGTGAAACAGGACAACCTTCTTCTGCAAAGCGGGCCGTTTCACGATGAGTTCTTGCTTCAGGCAGTCCAACAGTCTTGCATAATATTCTCCCGTGATCGTTTTACCGCTCTCAAGGTAGTCGACCAGAATTATTCCACGTTGGTCCCAAAAAACCGTAGCCATCATCTTTCCGGCCGATTGCCGTTGTCCGCACCCTCTTCGGAGGTCCTTCACCAGGTGCACACCATTGACGAGATGCTTCTTGGGTCTCGGGAGTGTAGTGATGGACCCAGCTTTCATCGACGGTCACGAATCTGCGCCAAAAATCCGACGGATTTTTCGACATCTTGGCCTAATTTCGCTGTGAAGCGGAAACACGCGCGTCTTTTTGGCCTTGGTTGAGCAAATGCGGCACCCATTTTGCTCTGAGCTTTTTCATCTTCAAGTTTTCGTGCAGGATGAAATGCACTCTACCCAAACTGATCCCCAAGGCCTCCGCTATCTCCCTAATGTTCACTCGCTTATCTGCGGCAACGATTTTCCGCACTTTTTCCACGTTTTCCTCATCAGTTGCCGTTTTTGGGCGTCCTGAACGTAGTTCATCCTCGGTGCTCCTGCGACCTCTTTTTAACTCATTAATCCAGTTGGAAACAGTGGCAAAACATGGCGCAGAGTCACCGTACACCTCGTCTAACTCAGTTTTCACTTGGGTCGCATTCCAACCTTTGAAATAAAAATGCTTGATAACCACTCGAAACTCTTTTTTCTCCATTTTTCAAATCACGCCGATACGTTGCACGGGAAAAGCGATCAAACGAAATCGCAACGGCCAATCACCATAATATTTTGACTGCTAGCATTCGAAAAGTTGCCGTTTCCAATAGCGGTGAAAGCGCGCCAAAATTTGAATTCTGAAAAGCTCATTTTAAGAACTTGTTGAACTACCTGTATTTCTGAAGATTCGATTCGTATAGGCAAAGCCAAAACAGCCACTTCTCTATCGTGACATATCTGTCAGAGCCTACCTGAATACCGAAGCTTTGATGGCAGGGGCACCTTGAAAGGTAGTGTGAGAGCGCCATCTTCCAAGTGGGCGCTGACGTGAAGATTCGTCACACCCGGCACATGCGCCTCGAGAGCTGTCAATTCATGGAAATGCAACGCCAGCTTACGGCAAGCGTACGTATGCAAACAATAACAATCACAATAAAAATAGCAACGATAACCGTTATCTAGGATTTAGCAGTCACAGCAATAAGCGCACAAGCATTACGCTATACTGATGATTTATTCAAAGTAGCGTCGCACAGTCCCATGCCTGAAGGGAAGAGGGATAGAGAAAAACACGCGTTTATTGGGTTTCTGAGTCTTGCACTAGCTGCCGGCGATGCATGCATCCCGCATTCCCGAAAGCTCCCATAGAAACTTATTAATTAATAATTAACTGCTAATGCGCGTAATTAATAAAGCAAGCGCTTAGCCAAATAAATGCCAGCAATAAAGGACAGCACTTATGAGATCAAAGAGCCGTATATCCACTGCAATGCCATAGCTACGCGACAATAGCCCGTACGGCAGAAGCGTGGCAGGCGGAGCCGGTATGTTACAACTGTGGGCACTAATTTACGCCGCGAATTCAGCTGTTTTTGCGGGGGGCGGGGGGGGGTACAGAACTGTCTAGCAGAGTGTCTAGCAAGAGAGAAATACTGCAAGTGTGGCTTATTTGCAAAGCTATTATCTTGCATTCGGGAGATCGTGCGTTCAAGACCTAGATTAACCACTCAATGGGCCCGGCTACATGGTTTTCAATTTGGATAAGGCGAATGCCTTGTTTAATTTGGATTTTAGATTTGTCTAAATTGACCAGAGTGAACTACAATCGGCCGTGATCGGACAAAACTAACTAGGAGCACAGATGTCTCAATAAAAGAGACGATGCAGTATATATATATATATATATATATATATATATATATATATATATATATATATATATATATATATATATATGTATATATATATTGAACTTGTATAAGCAGCACTCGTTAATTTTTTAATAATGTACAATGCTGCAAAGATCTGGTGAGGTGCTTGCTTCACCTGGTCGATAATGCCATGCATTTGGAAATCGCCGCCAAGTGGAAATGGCGGAATACAGAACAACGAAACAACATGGCACCACCCAAGACGTTTGACGGATTTCACCCGGTCTGCTTTTTCCCCGCTGACAGCATTCGGTCGACGATAAATAAGCATGCATTGCAGGCAATAATTGCTTTGAAGATGTTGCAAACTCTGCTAGCGAATCGATAGTGCGTGCAGTGACCCTACAACAGCAGTACTTTTGTAAGGCATTACGCGTAGAACGTTTGGTGACAGCTCCAGTTTCAGTTCAATAGATATACTCAGTTTTAATCATGCGCCATGAATAAACAGCAAATATGCCAGTAATCCATGAATGTCGATTTCCTAGTACAGAAATCTGGCAACCCAAATCTGCGAATTCGTTTACAGTTTGCGTATGGCCGTCATTTCCCCTTTATTAACTGTGCGTCAAGTGCACATCAATTTATCAGCACAAATCGCAGATTAAATCGAAACGATTAACGTTAGATGTCGAGTGAACGAGTACGCAGCTCTCCAAGTACTAAACGACGGAAAGGAAGCCACGTTCCATCGCCACGGTAGCGAGAGTCGTACGTGGATATTACGTTATGCAACGACTTTCTGACACCAAAAGCTATAAGCAGGGACGTGCTGGTGGACGAGGAAAACCTCAGCGACCATCATTGCATGAGAAACGGCTGAGGATATAAAACCTCCGATCAGTCCCCCTAAAGAAGAAATTCAGATTCACAGAAAATCATAGTTCAAGAACGAACTTAGGAGAGTGATAATAGCCCTATCTAGCCCCCTTATAACTGCAGAAGAACAACAAGCACTCTGTGTAGAAGTGTACAAGACAACGTGCATCAACAGCGTTCACCCCAGGCGAAGAAGCATCCCACGTAAATATTGGTTGTCGCAGGAGATCGCGGACAAGTGCAAAGGTGCTTCAAAGCGAGCCGTGCTCTCCAACGGAAACACCGAGACGCAGACACATGCACACTCAAACACTGCTAGAGTATAGGAGAAACCGAACCTTACTAAAGCAAGCCATAGCCGACAGCAAGTCTAGGGGCTGGAGGAAGCTCCTCAACGAGCTTGAGGACGATCCCTAGGGAAACCGTACAAGACAGTCAAGCACAAAAGAAAAACACCCCTGTTTCCCTGGACAAACAGCAAACCAAGGATATCCTAACTAAGCTGTTCCCGGTCCACGCGCCTCTTGAAAGCGCTATTTATGAGAACGTTCCCAGGCAAGTAGCCGAGGGTAAGTCTATTCAGTGGAAATAGCGGCAAACTATTTCAAGGCCCAGCTCAAAAGCGGCATTTCCCCACTATCTTGGAAGCAAGCCGAAGTCGTTCTCATTTACAAGAGAAACTAAGGATATCGGCCGATACACCTGCTGAGCGCGCTAGCTAAAGGATACAAGGCCATAGTTGAGGAAAGACTCAGACCCTTTGCAGAGAAACACGATATATTATCGGACACAAAATACGGCTTCCGTAAGAACCAATCTGTTTTAACTGCAATACATCGCGTAGCAAGTAAGGACCCCCGTATTGTTAACAGTTATTTTCGGCTACCTCAAGGCGCGAACAGTTGTCAACGGTCGGGTCATCTTCCAAGACGAGCCTGGTGGCGTGGTGCATTCGCGTGCGCCTCGCGGCTAGAGGAGAAACATAGGTGCACAGCTTCGATCTCCACCGTTCTGAACAAAATGTCACGTCTCAAGACGCGAGCCGAAATTGTCGGGGCTGGCGGCTGGAGACCTCAGCCGCACGTCAATATAAGCTTCTCACAGACAACCGTTCGTAGCGTACAGCGCAACCATCATATGCGCCTGCTTTCTAACCGTAAACGCAAGTCAGGCTCCGAGGAATATTGGGACTTGAGCAACTTTAAGATGGAGATTTGAACGTGAAGTTTCTATGTTTGTATATATCTGTATGTAGGGTACGTAAGCTACTCCGCCAATAATCGATACAGTACTACACAAACATTTTATGAGCTTCACCCATTGACTTACATAAAATGTTTCAGCGGTTCTATCGATAAACGCAAGTCTCCTAAATCAGTTTTTTTCAATACAACCTTGTCAGTTTCAATCATTGCGAACTAACATGTTCTGGCAGAAAAGTGTCAGCAAGGTGATTTTGAGGTGGTTGTTGTCCATATGTGTAAACGCCACATGCCCGTTTAGTATGTACCCTTTGAGCATATTTTTTTGTAGAGTCCAAGGTGGTAGTGAACAATCGTATGGAGGAGAACGGCATTCAAGCCATAGTCTACACACACAGATTACCATGTGAGGCCACTCTGGACAATTGTACGGCCAAAAATCCTGAACCTGCACCCGTCTACATTGTAAGAGACAGACTCCCTTATTAAGGAAATACAAAAACATCGTGCTAATTAAATGTGACGCATTCTCATCAAAGAAGGTATTAACTTATTGTGTTAATTCCACCGACTCCAGAAGCAATTTGCAGCGGGTTAGTGTTAGCTGCCTTAGACAGCATCTGGCCTAACTTAAGTGCACGGAAAGTTTGAGTCTTTGCTTATCCCCAGAATAGGTGCCAGCTTCCGGGGCTACGTTCTGGACTTGCCGAAACGATGCTTGGGCCGCGCGTGCCTTTTTAGCTGAAATGGCAGAACCCTCATTTTTGAGGTTTTATATCTTTTTACAATATCTCTTACTTCTTATCTCAGCTTCAGTTGGCGGTCTTCCGAGTGAAGACAATCGATAATGATTGCCCTTCATATATATATATATATATATATATATATATATATTGTGTTGGTCCATATGTCCATTCCGAAAGCTACGTGCACCGCACTACGCAGACCCGCGGAGGACGAGAACTGTTGGAGAGGGTTGTCTGTCTTCATGGCGGTAAGAGCAGACCGCCGCTGTATTATACCGTAGAATTCGTTCGGATATCCCAGGCGAATTGTAACGCTCGAGTGAAGATGGAAGAGTTAAATGAGCACATTCGACATTTACTGCTATTTTTTTTCCGGAAAGGAAATAATGAAGCCCAAGTTGTAACTAAGATATGTAAAGTGTATGGCGAAGAGGCAGTCACAGAAAGGACAGTTCGAAAGTGGTTTGACCGATTTAGGAACGGCGACTTCGACGTGGAAGGGTAAATTATATTAAATTCACCAATAACCGAATTACGTTCGCTCCCTATATGTATATGATAATTCTTAGCTAAATGTGCAAGAGCTAAAACAGTCGTTGCAAAATAGCATTTGTCGCGTTTACGGCGCTTGTACCTTTGTGTTAAACCGGTATGTATTTTTACATATGAGTTTCTATTTTTATTAGAATTTGACTCACTAGTCCAATGATACTAAATCCGAACTCTCGTGCGGTACTTCCTTCCTGCCGTTGGTGTGGTCCCTCATATAGAAACGAGGAAAGCTGCTCTTCTGGTGAAAAACGGTGAACATCATCCCAAGGTGGTCAACGCGCTTCCGATGATGACAATACGAAGCAGCGCGACAACCAAGCGTTTTCATTGTGATCGGCATCAACATCACCAGCAACGTCGTCATTGACGGAATCGGCAAAGGAGGATGAGCACAGTCGCACAACAACCGCGTTTAGTATGTATCGTTCAGAAGCCTGTGGTGGCAGCAACAGTCGATAAAGATCCCGCCCACCTCAACGAAGTAGCCGCAGTCGGCGGAATCACAACCATAATCATCAACATAGTCGCAAGCTAGACCTTCGAAACGTCACCGCGACCAGCTTAGACGACGCCATCAACCGCAACGAGGATCGTGCATAGCTCGGCACGACGGACGAGTGAAAACAAAACACATAGTATAACACAGCATATGACAGCATGGGAATAATGTACAGCGTAATAAACGGTACAATGCCAGAAAGTGTGGCATTTGACAATGAATTTCAATCCTCTGTAGCAAGGTCATCTCTAAAGCAAACTCTTCATTCTAATGTAGCTCTTTTGTTGCATGTAGATGTGTAAATATGTGCAATGTGTGTTATCTCATTATTATAAACTAATATATATATGTATATATATATATATATATATATATATATATATATATATATATATATATATATATATATTATCTCATTATTACAAACTAATATATATATATATATATATATATATGTAGTTGTACTCAGAATAGATCAGGTTATCGACTGGCATAAAGTACGCTAGCAAGCTGAACGGAGTCCGCGGCAATTGACAACAGCAAGCGTCAATGAAAACAACACCAACAACAATATCAATGCCGAGCGGCCAGAGCATCCCCGCCCGAGAACGGACGCGACAAATAAAAGGGCTGGCCACAGAGAGAAGGCTGACCAGAGGACAGATAGAACGGCAGCAACAGCAACATCAATAACAACAAAAGCAACAGTAGCAACAACAAAAGCAACAGTAGCAACAAAAACAACAACAACGACATCGCGCCTTAACGACCGACACGGTACGGACGGGTCTCGGCGTGATTGCTCGGCCCCAATCAAGTTTGTACTTGTTGTACGAGTATGAAGTATGTGGCCCGCACACAATTGCTGAACTCAACTTTTTGTGCTGGAAGTCTGCGATACGGGCAGCCGTACTTGTTGTCGCTGTCATTTGTGGCTTTTGTGCGGCGTCCCGTGCATAGACGCTGTCAAACGTCGTGCACCTGGCCATCGCTTTGACTCATTCAGCAATCAATAGTAATTACAACTTTTTCCTTAAAAAAAATATACCTGAACGCATTCAAGAGTTCACAGGAGACTGAGACAAAGCACGATTTGGACGCAGATGCTTTCTTCGGCTGTCTGTAGTGGTCAAATCCATTGCTGCCATTTCATGAAGGCTGGCAGATGTTTATAAATATAATAGGAATAATAATATTAAAATTGTGAGTGGCATCTTTCACTCGCAATAAGTCCACTTGACAAAAGTACGGTTGTTAGTGCGCTGTTAATCGTGACCCCTTAGATCGACGTGCCAACCTGCCGGTAACCCATACAAGTGCCATATTGACAAGAGCGGCCTGATATATTGTCTGAGGCCTAGAGGAGAGCGGTTATGGCTGTTTTTTGTTGTACCTCTCTTGCCTAAGCAGCAAACTACTTGCGTGTGCGAGAGGCCGAATTAATGTAGTACATGTATATATTAACATAGGGCTATGTAATGTATAAATATGAAGGATGCTAAAAAACAATTATATATAGAACGGAAAAGAGGGAGAAAATAATGCCCCCTCGTAATTTACGTAATACCATGTTGGATGCAGTACATGCTTGTATTAACATAGGGCTGTACATGCATATAATTGAAGCTTTTTTTTTCTGGGAGGTTTCGGGAATGCATGATGCACATGCGCCACTAGCAGCCTGCGTGACTAGTGTGAGACTCGCAAACCCACTAAACCCGGATTCCTCCCCACCCCCCAGGCTCGGTATTACTTTGGCATTACATCGAAACCGTGGGAGAGGCGTCTCTGCCGTTCTCCTTCAATCAGCTCTATCCCTGACTATCATCCCGCATGTCTACCTGCGGTTGGATAGGGGGATGCCATTTTGTAATCCGTCCTGTGAGGGTGCGTCAAGACCATGAGGGCCTGGCTGCTCCCCACCCCCTCCCTCCTTCCTCGGCTCCTCGTCTCGACCACTCTCCCGAGAGACCCGCTCAAACCTCTCCCGCCTGGCCGTTTCCTTGGCTGTCTTGAGTGTCAAAACGGCGTCGAACAAGTTCGTCGCCTCCCTCCATGCCTCCGCCGAAGTCATCATATGGGCGACCACCTCCTTGATGGGTCGGCCTCTCACAGCGGTTGGTGCTGCGTCCCGTGCTTCCCTGAGAGCATCACACCGCAGAACAGTATGCTCTACGTTGTCCGTTTCTCCAGAGTCGCACAGTACGCAAATATCGCTGATGGCCTTCTTGATCCTTGACAGGTAGCCTTGGAACTGGCCGTGTCTGGTCAGAACCTGAGTCGTCCAGTAGGAAAGCTCCCCGTGTCGGCGGTCATACCATACCCTGAGGTCCGGTATCAGACTCTTGGTCCAGCTCCCTGTGGTCACACCGGGTCTTACCTGCGCCCATTCTTCATGCCAGGCCGATATGGTGGCACTCCTGGCCCTGGTGAGATTCAGACCTTCGTCTAGATACATTTTACTTCGTTCAGCCACTAGGAGGTCCCATGGCAGCATTTTGGCTAGGACCAGAAGAGCTTCGGTCGAGACTGTTCGATACGCCCGGCTTACCCTGATTGCCAGTGTTCGTTGGGTCGACCTTAGTGCCCCCCTATTTTTCGCCGTCCGCATTGCCATGTTCCCCCAGACTGGGGCTGCGTATAGCGCCGTTGATTCGGCCACCGAGGCCAGGAGCCTTCTTTTCACCTCAGCCACCCCACCGACCCTAGGCATGATCCGCGCCAGGTTCAGGGAGACCCTTTGGGCCTTTTCGGCCACGTACTTAACGTGTGCCGATCCGGTCAGTCCAGTGTCTAGCATGACCCCAAGGTACTTTACCTGCATTCTGATTTCTATCGGGTGGCCCGCCATCACGAGGTTAATGCCGGTCGTCCTCTTTCTGCCCGTTAGGTACATCGCCTCCGTCTTGTCGGGCGCCAGTTTCAAGTGATGGGACTCCATCCACTCGGACACCATTGACAAGGCCTCATTGGCGGCGCTCTCCAGGGCTCTTTCGGTCCTGGCCGTTATCATGAGTGCAAGGTCATCGGCGTACGCCAACGTCTCCACCCCATACGGGAGACCTCGGATCTCGAGCACCCCGTCGTAAGCTATGTTCCAGAGCACGGGTCCTAGAATCGAGTCCTGTGGGACTCCGGCAGTAACCTCGTACTCCTGCCCCCCTGCAACCAAGCCTCTGTCATCCAGGTAGGATGAAATCATTCGACGGAGGTAGAGGGAAAAGCCCTAGTAGAATAGTGTGGACAGCTCGCATAACTCATCTTCATTTTATAAGTGCGAAAGTCCGTATTCCAGGCTCATATCAGTTATCAAGCGGTTGATTGTCATGTGCAACCGCTTGATATTTACATAGGCCCACGGCAGTTTAAGAGTAACTGAATTGAGTTGCTCTGCTACTGCACAAAAGGCTATCCGTGACATCCGCACTCTCAAGAATTCTCGGCGTCGTCCAATCAAACGAAGCAAGTGATTTCATCGATAAACACGTTATGGTATTCCATTCAACTTGTAAACTCGTCGGAATTTATAGCGGCAGCGATTCGGGCTGATTGGCGTTACTCCCGTCTTAAAACGACACCGACAAGAACCTACCTCTGATGACTCACTCAGTGATAACGCAGACAGAACCAACCTTCTAGAAACAGATGTTTTGCCTGGGCTTTTGCTCTGTGAGCCTTCTATGACAGCATACCTTCATAAAAGACTAATTATAATGGTCATGCATTTGACAACTGCCAACAAAACACGTTGCGTTGGTGAGCCCACAAAAGAAGTGCAATTAAATAATTGTCATAATAATTATGCTCATAATAAGTAACTGAAACAGACTGGCTCTGCATCGACGCCTTATTCGACTATAACAGGTCGCAAATATTTTGGTAGCTAGCACTACTCATCGTTTCCTGCAAAGCCGTGTAGATACTAGAGATGATTTTGCTCTACCAGTAAGCGGGACTGCTTACTACTTGTTTTAATGCATTGGTGATCTTCATGATTGGAAGGATCGAAAAACAAGTACAACCTTCAGCCATGCAGTCATTACTTTAGTGCACTAAACTCAATAAGGACAGCTGGCGGCAGTGACCTTAGCAACTATGCAACAGCTCGAAACAACAGCGTACCAGCAAATACAAATGCTCAAACAGAGCTTTGTCATTACGAAGATAAACGAAGTACTAACTAATGACGGACAGCGGACAAAACATAACTTTGTGGTGGCCCACGTCGTATCTAGTACGGAAGAACTTGAAGGGCCAAAATCTGAAAACGATGCCATCATCGGGTCTGAAATATGAGGGAGGGCTCAGAGCAGCAGGCTCAGGACCCTAAAAGCACCTTACCGTGCCACCAAGCTAATCATGTTCAGTGAGCTCTATGAGATTGCGTAACATTAAACGACAAATATATTTTCCTTTCTGAAGCAATGATACATGGGTGTGTCACGTTCTCTGATTTATCACGACTTAGGCTATCGCGATTCAAGCTAATCCTCACCTTGGTTGTATTTGCTTCTGTGTTAAAGTTTTTAGGAATTTTCAACTGGGCGTTTCAATTGGCGTTCTGTGCATTAAAAATAACCAGATACGTAATAAACCTATCGCGCTCGGTGTACGCTCCTTTTTCCTGTAGCATATTTTCATCTTTCCAACAAACGCCATTGCCCTGTAAACCGTTTACGAAGGTGGCTTTCTTACAATTCAGTCGCCAATCATCCAAATGTGTTGGATCTTTCTGTCTGATGGAGAGACTGCCATATAACAGCACTGTTCGTTTTACCCACCTATTATTAAGTTATCTACCCCCCTGTGTAGAAAGCACTATTATTATTATTATTATTATTATTATTATTATTATTATTATTAAACCGAAGCCTTGTAAAATCTGGCCCAAGACGCCTCTGTGCCTTTGCTTTAAGAGTAAAGCCACTACACACGCGAGATTAAGACTAACTGGCAAACCAAAGCATAGCTAAGAATGGTACCGCTCAAGATTGCTTGATGTCGAAAACAAGAGTCAAGGTGTTTTTGAGTTCAACTCTAACGTCCATCCGCAAAGCGGTATCTAAAGGCGCACTGGAAGCAAGAGAAGACCAACATACCTATTCGATGGGCCTGCTAAGTAGGAATGTCTTATTATGGTTTTATTAATGGTTAGCTGTATTCCACAAGAATTGCTGATCACGCAATAGTAAAAAACATCCAGCATGTAAGTGACCATGGTGGTTTCAGGACATTTTTAGAGATCAGTCTATTTTCGCCTCTTAGAATTTTGAAGTCCCATTTTTCCTTAAATTGGAATAACTTTTAGACATCTAGTTAAATTAGTTCACCTTTCAAGCTGATACCCAAACATAATTTTGTAGCAAGATGTCACCTCCCGTATCCCGCACATAACCAGCGAAATATAAGTGGATTATTTCTCTTTAAAACAACTGAATTCGAGTGCTAAAATCAATATCTGTTTTCAATATACATATCATACCCAGTTACATATCATAATATGAATCGATTTTGTCTATTGGACTGTAAGTTTTTCATACAAATAATGATGATGATGATGTGTTACTTTATTGGCAATATTTTATTTGGGTCGATAAAATGAGTTGGTGGATAATAGGCGCTCTGTGCACGAGAATGCAGCGAATATGTTATACGAATGTCATATATTTCAACAGTTTGAGTTTCGCCTGTAAAATACACATTTCATCTCAATGCAACATACGACGATGAGGCACACGTCCAAACATATGTACAATCTAATTAAAGCAACTGTCTGAATTTGGTTGTGCGTAAGTGGCAACGACATGCGTATAGAAATGCTTAAGAATGGAATTAGGAAAACTACTCAAGCCCTGGCAGTCATTTCCTCTGTCCTCCGCCCTTCTTCTAGTAGGACTCGATTATGGTCTTCAGAAGTGGGTTCTCCTGTCGCTTCAGCTCTTCCTTCTGTGCGGTCACGAGTCTGACTTTTTCGGTTTCGGCGATCGACGCGTCGTTCATGATCGCATCGCATCTTTCACAGAACTCTTCCATCAGCTTCTCACAGTCCTAAGAAGACAATTATCACAATACAACGTTAACATAAAAGTTTACATCGGCCGTCTAACAACCCAATTGAAATTATAACTTTTTACAAAAAAAAGCATGTCTAAAATATATATAGATGGAGTAAAAGTTTGTGTGTATATATACACGCTCCAAATTTTATAGTATAGATTCATAATTTAATAAACATTTTGTATCATCGCCTACTGGAAACGTGTGCCTTGCATACATTTATTAAAATACTGAGTCCTGTAAATTGAATAACTAATAGAGTAATTAGGAAAGGCGCACAAATGAACAACAACACCACTTACTTGGGTTAGTTGATCCTGCTTGGCCAATTCAACGATATGATCCATTGAGCTGAATTGAGCCAACTTCTCTTTAGCCAAGGATATAACATCCTCTGGTAGTTCAGCAAGCTCTGCAACCTAGGCCAAAGAAAAAGGGATTCGAACACGTCAACGGAAATCGAAACTCGTTAGGATGACCCTCATACATTTATTTGCGTGCACTGACTATCATGCAATTTAACTTACTCTGATAAATCTATATATGCACATATTTATATGCTACATACACTATCTACCTGCTCAAATAAATGCAGGCTAAATTATTCAAGTAAAAAAGCCAAAATTAATTCACACCGCAGTGCAGACAGGAGCATTTACGTAACAACAGCCACAAAACCGGACAGAGTAGATCGAAAACAAAGGATAAATGACAAGGAACGGCAGAAACGTTTATGCAGCAGATTCTTTCCAAAGGTTTGATTCGATTACTCAGGGCCAGGAAAAAAAGCCACTTCTCTACCGCGACGGCGCAAAATATCTGTCAGGGCCTACCTGGATGCCGAAGCTTTGATGGCAGGGTCCAGGTGCGACCTTGAAAAGTAGAGTGAGAGCGCCATCTTCAACGTGGGCGCTGACGTGGAGATTCGTCACGCCCGGCACACGCGCCTCGAGAGCTGTCAGTTCATGGAAATGCGTAGCGAACACTGTCATCGCCCCAGCCTCCGCCAGCTCACTGCAAGCGTACGCATGCAAACAATAACAAGCAACAAATACAAAGAATAGCAACAATAACCGTTATATATAATATAGCAGTCACAACAATAAGCGCACATGCATTACGCTATACTTAATATAGCGTAATGCATATGCGATTCATGTGCGATGTTTCGATTATGTCAAAAAAATCCGACAGATTTATTCGGAGAAAATGTCGCGCAATTCCACGCCTGAAGGGATGGAGGAAAACACGCGTTTAGTGGATTTCTGAGTCTCGCACTAGCTGCCGGCGATGCATGCATCACGCAAGCCCGAAAACTCCCATAACAGATGATTAATGATTAGCTGCTAATGTACTTGAATAATAAGGCACGCGCTGGACCAAATAAATGCCAGCCATAAAAGACACTCATGCAATCAAACGGCCGTATATCCGCTGCAATGCCGCCCGTTTTATGTCATTGCTACGCGACAATAGCCTGTACGGCAAAAGCGTGGCAGGCGGAGCCAGTCTTGGGCACTGCAACTGTAGGCACTATATCACGCCGCAAATTCAACCGCTTTAGCGGGGTACACAACTGTCTAGCAGAGGGTCGCAATAGAAAAATACTGCAAGTGTGGCTTATTGGCAGAGCTATTGTCTTGGATTCAGGAGCTCGTGCGTTCAAGAATTTAACTGGCCATTCAATGGGCCCGGCTACATGGTTTTCATAGTTTCCAATTTAGATAAGGTGAATGCCTTGTTTAAACTGGATCTTAGTCTAAATTGATCAGAGTGAACTACAATCGACCGTGATAGGACAGAAAAACTAGGAACACAGACTTCTCAATAAAACAGATGATGCAGTAATAATGTACAATATAATTAAGTAAAAATGTATGTATGTATATATATATATATATATATATATATATATAAGTGAAAATGTATGTATATATATATATATATATATATATATATATATATATATATAAGTGAAAATGTATATATATATATATATAATTAGACTTGTATAAGCAGCACTCGCTAAATTCGTTAAGCGAATGCTGGTTCACCAGGTCGATAATGCCATGCATTTGAAAATCCCCGCCAAATGAAAATGGCGGAACACAAAACAATATGGCACCACTCATGGTGTTCGACGGATTTCACCCGGTCCAGCTGACAGCGTTCGGTCGACGATAAATAAGCATGCATTGCAGGCGATAATCGTTTTGAATGTATTGCAAAGCTAGCGAATCGATAGTGTGTGCAGTGACCCTACAACAGGAGTACTCTTGTAAGACTTCACGCGTAGAACGTTTGGTGACAGCTCCAGTTTTACAATAGATATACTCAGTTTCAATCATGCGCCACGAATAAACAGCAGATATGTCAGTAATCCATGGGAGTCGATTTCCTAGTACAGAAATCTAGCAACCCGAATCTGCGAATTCGTTTACTTTTCGCATGTCGCCGTCCGTCATGTCCCTGTATTAACTGCGACTCAAGTGTGTATACATTTATCAGCACAAATCGCAGAGTAAATCGAAACGCTTAACGTTAAATGTCGGGTGTATGCGTATGCTGCAGATGCACAATAAACCACCTCGATGTTTTGCAATGATCAAAATCAATATGCTATCACTCGCAAATTTCTAAATATCACAATATATACATATTTATTTAACTCACAATGGGGTGTAAACGTTTGTCCCCCACTAAAAAACACAATAATATTTTGCTATTCTTTTTTAAGTCGATTTCTATTTGCCACACTTGCGCTTGTCTAGTGCGGGGCCTTTTGTGCAAATGTATTGTGTCTTATGCGACATGCGACAACGGCATGTTTGTATTTGAGCCGGCACACGTTGACCTGCGATTGATTGTGACAAACAGGGGATCTCAGCAGAAGAGGAAGACAGGTGACCCAGAAACAATATGAGCTCACTGTCGGAAGAGCAACTCGAGCAGATGGCCCTCAAAGCGATTTTCAACAAAACGTCACGTCTCAAGAAGCGAGCCGAAATGGTCGGGGCTGGCGGCTGGAGACCTCAGCCTCGCGTCAATATAAACTTCTTACAGAAAACCGTTCGTAGCGTACAGCGCGATCATCAGAGGCGCCTGCTTTCCAACCGTAAGGGCAAGCCTGGCTCCGAAAAATATGACCGGTTAGTTACCCTTGAGCAAATCTGAGGTGGAGATATGAACGTTTCTATATATGTATATATCTGTACGTAATCTACTCCGCCAATAATCGATACTGTACTATACAAATATTTTATGAGCCTCACCCATTGACTTACATAAAATGTTTCAACGATTCTATCTATAGACGGAAGTTTCCTAAATCCGGCCTTTTTAATATAACCTCTCAGTTTCAATCACTGCGAAGCAACGCGTTCTGGAAGAAAAGTAGGAGCAAGCTGTTTTTGAGGTGGTCGTTGCCCATATTTGTAAACGCCGCATTTTCGTGCTCGTTTAATATATACCCTTCGAGCATATTTTGTTTTGTTGAGTCCAAGGTGATGGTGAAAAACCTTATGGAGGGACACGGCATTCATAGACTACACACATAGAATACTATGTGAGGCCACTCTGGACTATTGTAGGGCTAAAAATTCTGAACCGGCACCCGTCCACATTGTAAGAGGCAGACTCCCTTGTTAAGGTAACAGGATGGCATGACATTGCCCTAATTAAATGTGACGCCTTTCCTCAAAGAAGGAATTAGCTTATTGCGCTAATCTCACCGATCCTAGAAGCAATTTGCAGTGGGTTAGTCTTAGCTACCCTAGACAGCATCTGTCTTTACTTGAGTGTTTAGGACGTTTCGGTCTTCTTGTGCGATCTGATGCCTCGACCTTTACTTATCCTCAGAATAGGTGCCAGCTTCCGGGGCGACGTTTCTGGACTTGCCAAAACGAATTTTTGGGTTGCGTATTCCTTTTTTGGCTGATCTGCCAGTACCCTCACTTCCGAGGATGTACCGTGGAATTCGTTCGGATACCTCACGCGAATTGTAACGTTCTAGTGACGATAGACGAGTTAAATGTGCACATTCGGCATTTAATGCTATTTTATCTCCGGAAAGGAAATAATCCCTAATAATAAAGGAACCCTAAGCCGCAGCTAATATATGTAAAGTGTATGGTAACGAGGCAGTAACAGAGTGGACAGTTCGAAAGTGGTTTGACCGATTTAGGAACGGCGACTTGGACGTGGAAGGGTATATATATATATATATATATATATATATATATACATATATGTGTGTGTGTACCTTTACATACGAGTATCTATTATTTATTTAAAATTTGACTCACTGGTACAATGATACTAAACCTGTACTCATCTATGATACTTCCTGCCTTTTGTGTGGTCCCTTATATAGAAACGAGAAAAGCCACTCTCCTCAAAAACGGATAACATCATCTCAAGACGGCCAACATGTTTCCGATGACGACAGTACAAAGCAGCGCGACAACCGATCGTTTTCATTGTCATCAGCATCAACATTACCAGCAACGTCGTCATTGATGGAATCGGAAAAAGAGGATGAGCACAGTCGCACAACCACGCTTAACGTAATGTATCATTCAGAGGCCTGTGGTGGCAGCAGTACTCGACAAAGATCTCGTTCGCCTCAACGAAGTAACCACAGTCGGCGGAATCACAACCATAATCATCAACATAGTCGCAAGCTAGACCTTCGAAACGCCACCGCGACCAGCATAGACGAAGCCAAAAACCACAACGAGGATCGCATATCGCGGCACGTCGGTCGAGCGAAAACAAAACACATATAACACCAGGACAGGATGGAAATCATGTACGGCGCAACAACGGCCCAATTCCAGAGAAAACGGCATTTACCAATGAATGAATACGATCCTCTGTAGCAGGGTAATCTGTATAGCAAATTCTTCATTCCAATGTTTGTTGTATGTAGATGTGTAATTATGTACAGTGTGTATTATCTAATTAATATGATTATTATTATTAAAACGCGTTGATGCTTCAAATAAAATTATATATATATATATATATATATATATATATATATATATATATAGGTGTATCGCGGCCATATCCTGCACATGCAGCTTTATGCATTTGAATAAAATCTTCTATCTTCTGCTGGAAGAAGGTATGATATGCGTATATACGCACAATAAATTCAATTAAAACATTTATCTGGCAGGCATGTTTACTATATATATCGCGAGCATACGCTTTTTTTTTTCGGGACTCAGAATGTAATGCAAATAGCATAAAAATAGCACCAATTATTGCGTAGACAAGCAAGTCCATCGTTAGAAAACGAGTAATGTATGCTGCTGCAAAAACAATATTGCGCCCAATACAAATTAATCCGTTAGGGCCAGCTTTGATCCGGCTTGTGGCGTCAGACTTTCTCAGTGGCATGCCATAACATGTCTTGTCCCACTTTTAGCCATATAAAGATACTGGAACAATAAACTCATACAACCGCGCTCATACTGACTATACGAGAAACTAGCGCAAAGACTTGAAACCTCGTCGCAAATACATATATCTCCCACTGTAAAGCAGTATTGCCTCGGGCAGGCGTCTATATATAGTGACTAGTGATGGCAATCCAATTCCCGAAGAAAATAAAACATTTGTTAGGCTAAGTTCTACTACACTTTCTCTATAAGCAGGTTATAAAGTTTAAAATTCGTCCAGCTCGGTTTTGCAACTTGTGGCAAGTTGTTATAGACGCCGTAAAAAATAAAATTATTTGTCTTACCGCCTTTTTTTATAGGCAGCGGCATTTAACTCTCCACGCCCCGTCATTATTATTTCTACTACTCGAGCTATTGGGCATTCATACTTTCAAAAATCTACACGAACAGCGATTGACCTTGAGTAGCACTGCCCTACATCTGTTCTGTAACATAAACTGACTTGGTTTTCATATTTTTCGCCCACCACAAAGAGCACTTCAGACACCTGACCTGCGGCTTGCGAAGAAATGATGACAACGTCCTAAACTAAAAGTGGTTGCGGCATTACGGCAAGAAAAGTTACTTGACGTTCTAATTGAAGGTATCTTCATGGTTGACAGGGCTCTCTTTGTCCAGTACTATGCAACCTTAATACTCATAAAAATCTATATGCAAGAATAGGTCTGCGAGACAATATTGGTACAACAACGTAAATATTCAGTGAATTATATATATATATATATATATATATATATATATATATATATATATTAGCTGCCAGTGGGCATGTAGTACGTATATTATGATTATAAAAATATAAAGTATGTAGTGCAGCATAATCGCGTAAGTCTATTCTAAAAGGGATACAGTCCGTCGCCAAATGTTGTGGTATAGGCGACTGTGATGTTGAATTTCATTTTTTGGATACTTGCACTTCCCGATAACTTAAATATTCCAAGAGATTCCTACAATTCCGCGAATAAACTAGTTTTCACGATTTTTAGTTCAGGCGAAAAGGGCGGTTATTCAAAGTGAATCATCATCGTTCATGCTACGCGAAAGCAGAACAGAGACGTCTCACAAGAAGGACGGTGTATGTTGTCCCCTACTATAGTAGTACCCAATGGTGGGCTGTACATCCATGATTTTCCCTTCGAAATCCTATTCCTTATTGTCCCAGGTGCTCAGCATCTCTCTATGTATATATTTGTGTTAAACACAAGATATATATCGTCGATTTATACTCTAGCAATTATGTCGCTAAGTATGATCTGCTAACTTGGATTACTTCACGTCTAAACAGCGGACGAGCTCCACTCAGTAAGATACATGATTAGCGGAGAGAGCGACTTTTGCTTGGCTAAAGCATCGTTTCGTGGTATCGGAGATTTTGCGCAATCGAGAAAGTCATACGACGATCAGCCTCGGTTTTGTTAAGATTTGCTGTGAAAGCTTTGTCATGTCTACCTAAACATAAATAGCAATGACCGCTCCTGACCGGAACTGGTTACGGGATCTCATTATTGGGTCTTGATATCTAGACAGCTTGTGTCGATACTAAAGTCTGCCGAGTTAACGACGAAAATTTCACGCTTTGCAACTCTTAGCCGGATGCAGTAATTTGAATGTAGTAGCAAATCGTCCCAATGTACTGTTATTGCTTGTCTTTGTACTCACGCGGCAATCGCCCAAGCGATTCCGAGCCCGTCGTAGGTTGAGGTCCCTCTACCCAGCTCGTCGATGAGAACGATCGATTGATCGGTCGCCATCCGAAGGATAAAGGCTGTCTCCAGCATCTCAGCCAGGAACGTTGAAACTCCTACAAATATAAATTTAAAAAAAATGTATAAATCATGCCAACAACGCAAACTCCAACCGGGACACTGTGTATATATGTGTATATATATATATATATATATATATATATATATATATATATATATATATATGTATATATATATATATATATATATATCTATACAGGGTGTTCCTATTTGTGTGTCCAAAACGCTAGGGTATGGTCAAACTCGGTGAGAAAATTATTTTTGTCAATGGGTGGAAGCCGGGAAAACGTTTTGTTTAGGAGTGAGGATGAAATTTATAAAAGCAGTTATTCTGTCTTTTTTCTCCTACATAGTTGTGCAAAATCTACGATTGCGGGAGAACCAGTCGGCGCACAAAGGAACCGATCATACCGGCGTGTTTGGCGGAAAATTCTGCACAATAAAGTATACATTACTAGCTTGCGTAGCAAAAAGCGAATAGCCAGATTAAGGAAAGTCATAAAAAGTCAAAATGTTACGTTAACGCTTTTTTGTGCAACATCGTATTTTTTTCCATTACGAACAAAAATGCACGTCCAAAAGACTACTCTCAGGCAATAGCAGATTTAATGCCCACTACATTCGTACCAAAGTGATAGTGCTGCGTTACGTAGTTGCCAAGTGACTAAGCTTTTTCGACAGGCATAGTTGTTATGTTTCACGTTGAAGTTTTCACGTCCAGAACCGTAGCATTTTGCCAAGACGTTTCCGCCCCCTCTTTCCATTAGAAAAAATTATTCTCTTGCTGAGTTCTACCAAACCTCAAAATATGTACCTAACTTTCTCATACACCCTATGCAAGTATGGATGCCTTCGCTTTCGATATGACTGTCGAAAAAGCTTAGTTACTTGGCAACTACGTAACGCAGCACCATCATTTTGGTACGAATGTAGTGGGCATTAAATCTGCTATTGCCCGAGAGTAGTCTTTTGGACGTGCATTTTTGGTCGTAATGGAAAAAATTACGATATTGCACAAAAAAAGCGTTAACGTAACATTTTGACTTTTTATGACTTTCCTTAATCTGGCTATTCGCTTTTTGCTACGCAAGCTAGTAATGTATACTTTATTGTGCAGAATTTTCCGCCAAACACGCCGGCATGATCGGTTCCTTTGTGCGCTGACTGGTTCTCCTGCAAACGTAGATCTTGCACAACTATGTAGGAGAAAAAAGACAGAATAACTGCTTTTATAAATTTCATCCTCACTCCTAAACAAAACGTTTTCCCGGCTTCCACCCATTGGCAAAAATGATTTTCTCACCGAGTTTGACCATACCCTAGTGTTTTGGACACACAAATAGGAACACCCTGTATATATATGCACGATTGCGAAAGATCTAAATGATCCAAAGAAAAACCGACAACGTGTTCGAGAAAAAAATCCGTATTCGTTGGCTAGCGAGAGAAATATAGTCGTATTGATTTAGTTCGCAATAATAAGAACTTAAAAATATATATATATGCATATATACAAAGCAAAATCGTCTATCAAATAGTACTTACCGCGGACAATGGCATCGCCTGCGCCGACCCTTGTAAGAACGGCATCGCGGATCGACACGGTGGCTTCGTCGCAGGCCACGAATGACCCCATTTGAGCCATCACCACACAGACTCCAATCTACGGCACCACATATATGTATACATGCTTATTGTTAAACGAACGCACTGATCCATAGCTACGCAGCAATTGCGGATCATAAACTTACAGTATATGTGTTCAACCGAACGTCTATTGACTAAAGTACGATGGGACGGAGTGGAACAGGTAGCCGACAACTCTAGAACAACAACTCCACAACTCTAACGCCACGGGTTAGATCCCAGCATATTCCAGATACACATTCTTTCGATCCCAGCACGATACATATGCTTTCAAAGCAATCTTTCTTGATATTTACAGATTTCGGTTAAACTTATATCATTTAGGTCTGATCTTGTATTTACCTACGTATATAGCTTCGAGTGACTTGTTAGCTTTCAAAGTCTATACACTTCTCGGGGCTGACCCTCAGCCAAGATTTAACGTCCACGAGACTGCGCTTCCCATTGCTTTACAGACGGACCCCCATAAATACAAATGCACATTTGTATTTATGGGGGTCCGTCTGTAAACGGTGGGAACGGTGGGACTTGTACCCGCGCAACTATGTGTCTCCTCCAGTCGCGAGGCGTAGGGCGAATGCACCGCACCACTAGGTTCGACAGTTTTCAAAGTCTAAAAAAATATATATTAAATAACAAATAGATTTCACTTATGTACCGGATATCCCCTGCCTGTGCCCGTCTAGTAGAATGATTAGAAAATATTGATACATCCTACAATTTATTCTACGAGGTGCTCGGTCAAAAAATAAGATGAGCGCTCTTTGTATATCATGAATGAAAAAGACAAAGCATGCTAAACTTACTGATCTCATGTACGTGGACTTGCCGCCCATATTGGGCCCCGTGAGAACTTGAAAATGTCTCTCGCCAGATTTGAAAAGCGCATCGTTGGCAACAAAATTTCCTTTTTTGCGCTCCACCAGTGGATGGCGCAGTCCTTTTAATGTTAGCGTCTTTGCACTCGACTCCAGTATCTAGCGGGTATCGCACATACCACATATCACCAGCAATACAGAAAGATGTAATAAGTTAAGTGCTGTGACAGCCGAAAACGTAATTTTTTTAAGTACGTTTTCGGTTCATTAAACGTTCTTCGCAGACGATACGCTACGATTCCTACAATTAACTTAGAATACCAATAATACAATAATTAACATAAATATATTTTAGTCAGTTATTGATCACATATTATATACATTCGACTTAAAGTTTCTCATACCCTCTATTGTGAAGAGCCGATAATTGCCGTGAGTACGGCAATATTCTATCGAGACAGTTCTGCGGAGCAGTACCGAGGCGAGCTGTGCAAAGGTGCTATGGATATTGAATATGAATAGGTATATCAACTTAGATCACAGGAGAACCGCACGCGCGCTCTTACAATGAAAACAACTACCCTAGACGTTGCGAGTGGTGTAAGTATATGCACATAGAAATACCTAGAAATACAAGTACGTACTTTGGGTCGAACGAAATTTCCGCTGACTGCGGCTACGGCGAGCCCAACCACAGCATCCAGCTGACTGATTGCCTCGGCCAGATGATATAATGGCTCCGCATAACCTGACGACACCTGACACACCCAACAACAAAAACAATATAATCAACTCAACTCATCAACGAAAAGCATACATAGCAATGAACATCACTTCGTGGGCGCTTGTGCAGTTGTGTATTGGCCAGTATTTGTCAACCGTGGCGCCCGCCAAATAGCTTAGGGTTCTCTTCAACTAGGAAATTTTTTTTTTTTAATATATATTTTAGAGGAATGGGGGAAGTCTTTAATAAAGATGAATTATGTTCTGTGCAACCCCATGCTACGTTTAAAGAGAAGGCGATACATAGCAATTTTGAGCGAAGTCGCGTCGAATTCAGTCAGATTAGCTGAATTAGGTAAGTTATGTTCGCTGAGTGCTGCTGAAAGCTGCAACGTCATTTTAAGAGAGAGAACAACAATGTGTATGTCTTTGAATGCGATTCCGGCACCAGATACTTTTATTTGCCCTCCCCGGAAACAACAGTGTCGGTGCCTTGGAAAATCAAGGCTGGCTTCAAATTAACATGCCACACTGGTGGATACAACAGACGGAACTTGTCGTTAGTGTGGTCGAGGATGGTTTTAGCCTGGATCTGGTGGAGACATATGCCTCGTTCGCGCAGGGCTCTTAATGCGTTTAGATCATTCCAGTCAGTTAGCAATAGCTGTATTTATTCTTAAGGTTATCTGTTCTATCCTCCTCCGTCATCTAAATGGCGTTATACTCGGCACACAAAAACTGCTAAACGTGAACGATAAGTGCGCGTGCCTTTCAGTTCCAAGGAGCCTCAGATACACTGATGTTTTTGCTTGGCTCTGTTCCCAAGCAGTAGATCTAAGGCCATTCAGATACCTGTAACGTACAATCGCGTAGACTTTCCCACGCCCCAACTCAGGAGTGGAGCAGAAGGTGTCTCGAAATAGAATTGTCAAGAAATCACATTCATTCACTTGCCTGAATGCGGTAGTTGAAAAACGCCAAATATAATGTTGAACCCGAAATAAAAAATCTCGCAGCGACTGACGTAAATAGATGGAAAAAATATATATATGCAGAACGTGTATATTTACAAATGCTTACTCAGATAATGTGTTTCAAAGGGCCGCAACAGCTTGAAGCCTTGTGCATGCACTCTAATTATCTACATCTGAATCTATAGTATTGACGAACTCACATCGATGATGTCCCCGACAAGAGTCTGCTGCATGACTCGATAGTCGCTCTTAAGACGGATATAGTCCTCGTTGAGATCGCGCATCGCACGGTTTACGAACGATATACCCTGTTTTTTCACGTCGACTATCTCGAATGATCGGTTATCCCGAATTCGTTTTTCCTCCTATGGAAGTAATATCCACGCAGAAAGGGCGAACATTGAACACGAATTGTACATGACATTAAAATCGATTACTATTATTATCATTGTAATCACTCGGAATGCCAGTAGTAGGCTATCTGCATCTCTCGACAGATAAGAAGTAAGTGACAGAGGCAGATCACTAAGGGAGCAATACGTATTCCAAACACAAAAACGTGCCACACCCGTGTACACAACGCCGGCATAATAATTTACACAGTCAGTTATTCACACATCTTCGCTTCAGAAAGGTCCACCAAAATCTTGTGCCATATTGCATTATAATTCCTTAGATTTAAAAACTTCTCTTTTTAACATCTAAACATTATTATTGGTATTGGAATTAAATCTGCATCTCTGAGACAACTAAGGAGTAAGTAGCAGAAATAGATAAATTAAGGAACTATACCTAATCCACACATAGAACTAAAACAAGCATGAACATAGAATCAACACCAGCAAAATAGCTTTCACCGAGTAGTGATTCACACTTGTCAGTTTTCGAAAAGTACCCCGAACATCTTGTGTCATATAGCCAGCGCGTTGGAATTAATTCGACAGAAAGCACTAAGAGATATGCATGAACGAATGATCGTAATATTTTCAAGGTCTGCCTCCGAAAAGTCTCTGTCTGTAAACATTAATCAAACGTTACACCACAACCAACGGGTGCACATATATATATATATATATATATAACATAAAAGCATATTTATTGTCACATAAAATGGTATGTGGTACAATTATCATGGGTATATATGTATTGTTAACAATACACGTATATATATATATATACAGGGTGTGACTGAAAGAATTTTATAGCGATACATAAAATTGTAGAGCTCGTTAAAACGAATATTTTTTCCAATGGAACATGTGCTCTGAGAAGTCTTGTTTCGGAGTTACAGTGAAATTACTACAATTTGTGACACTGGTGTTTTTGCCCGACATAGGAGCACAAAATGTGCTGTTGCGAGACAACCAGTCTTCCTAGACAGAAACTAAGCACACCGTCGTGTTCGTGATAAAATTCTGCTCCATCTGATGAATATGCAAGGCCGGTCAGAAGACGCGACATGGTCGCTTAGAAGAAAATTCGCCAAAAATGAAGTTCTTCATTAGCGTTCACGCCAAATACTTTAGAATCATAACCCTACAACCACTCACAGCGCTCAAATCGGACATATTTAGCCAATGCGCAATTCATGGCGATCATTTTGGTACCAAACATATGTCAATGCGAGCTGTGGTTGCGGAGTAATTACGAGTTTTCGGCGGGATGTCCAGATTGAGTGCATGTAAAATGACTGTGTGGCGACGTTCACTACCGCCGACGTGTCGCGCGACAGCCGCAGCGCGTCATTTTTCATGCACTTAATCTGGACATCCCGCCGAAAACTCGTAATTATTCCGCAACCACAGCTCGCATTGACACATGTTTGGTACCAAAATGATCGCCATGAATTGCGCATTGGCTGAATATGTCCGCTTTGAGCGCTGTGAGTGGTTGTAGGGTTATGATTCTAAAGTATTTGGCGTGAACGCTAATGAAGAACTTCATTTTTGGCGAATTCTCTTCTAAGCGACCATGTCGCGTCTTCTGACCGGCCTTGCATATTCTTCAGATGGAGCAGAATTTTATCGCGAACACGAAGGTGTGCTTAGTTTCTGTCTAGGAAGATTGGTTGTCTCGCAACAGCACGTTTTGTGCTCCTATGTCGGGCAAAAACACCAGTGTCACAAATTGTAGTAATTTCACTGTAACTCCAAAACAAGACTTCTCAGAGCACATTTTCCATTGGAAAAAATATTCGTTTTAACGAGCTCTACAATTTTATGTATCGCTATAAAATTCTTTCGGTCACACCCTGTATATATATATAGAGTGAGAGAGAGAGAGATAGAATCTTGCCTTGTTCGTAACACGAAACACGAAGCCTCCGTCTAAGCCAAAATCGAGTTTGAGAACGCGACCCTTCTCAACGCGCATCTCGCGGGCGGTTGCTTCCCATAACTCTTGCGAGTTCTCCTCAGAGCGGACGATCTGCTCGTGAAGCTCCTGCAGAGCCTCGTCGAACGACGGCTGAACCATGTACTCCCGATTGGCTTCGGCTCGTGGAATGTCAATGACCTTGGAGGATTCGTTTGTGCAGCAACACCAAGCATAACAAAATGAGTATAAAGCCACCCAACAAACGGCAATGCACGAGTCTCTCTATCTAAGAGGACAAAACGCAATAGCGCCTATGTTTAGGCCAACCAGCAAAGCCGTGTAAAGAAATGCACAAATAATACCACTACCGTATTTACTATGAAGACTATGAAGACGAATGTAAGTTTCTTTCTTAAACACACACAGAGTAAGATGCTTGTGCTCAATATCATAGTCAGACATATATTCTTATGTCATGGCTTTGTTCGCCATTATTTTTAATATTATTGCAAACACAAGCAAATTTAAACGCTTTCCAATAACTGCCCTCTAAACGTGCGTTGTGGCGTTACCGCAATACTTCTTCGGAACAAATGTAGTGCTATGTATAACGTGTCAAAATGTATGGTGGTGTAATTATTGTTACCATACATTCTAAGCATGCACTTCTTAATCCGAACCTGTTCAATCATCTCAGTAAACTTGTCGAAGTCTTCAATAAGTGCCCGAAGTCGTTTCACGATAGCGTCTTCAAGTGAAGCACAGTCATTGCTTGCCAGGGCATCGATAACGCTTGGTATAGATTGAACTGCAACAAAGGAATTCAGTGTTTCCACAAAAATACGGTGCTTTATCTCCTTCGGCTAGCTTTTTAAAAGATCACGAGAAGAAAGTCAATTTCCTTTGTACAAAAAAAATTTGCCTTTTTGTCCACAGCATGTTCTTCTCGTGAATGGGTTATGTCCGCTGTCAAGGGCCCAATTGTAAGCCTATCTGCAAGAGCCGCGCTGTGGAGTAATGACCTTCCGTAAATAAAATACAAATTTACTAAAAGTCTTATGCTGCATGTTCATTTATAAAAATAAATTAACATGAAAAAGTTATATAAATAAATTTAATCACTATCTATAAAAATCATATATATACAACTATGAATATACATGCACATAGGTATATATGTATATTCATATGCATAAATAAATGTATCTAATGGAAATATATGTATATTTTAAATCTCAATGGTATAAATTATTATCCATGTAAATAGATTACACATATGGGCATATTTACATATGTTTACATCCATGACATTGTCCCGTAGGGGCATATACTGACACGTGACTGGTGTTTAGACATCCGGTATGGCGTGAATTCTTCGCTCGAGACAGTATTAATGAATGCACTTGGTGCAATGCCGCAAAATGCGGTGACTATTAAAAATGATTATGCATATATATATATATATATATATATATATATATATATATATATATATATATATATATATATATATATATAAATGCACAAAAGGGCATTTGAATGTTCATATAAAAATAGGTTAGTTGCTTTGCTTCTGATTTTACTACTTTCTATAACTAGAGGGATGTACTATATGTAGCTACTAAAATGACATTTAAGTGTTACAGCGAGATGTAATTAACTATCAACACTAGGGCTTGTGGGGAGCGCTACCAGTCGAGCTTATCCTCGAGGCAGCCCCTCATTGTGCCCATTATTGCTGCCGCATTGCCGCGTTGAACTACCAACGATAGTCGCTGAAGTAGAAACTCAAGTGCTCTTTTTTCCCTTGTCGCCAGTTCAATTTGTTTGCCAATCTTCTGTAAAAGCGACCATGCCTCAGGGCTGGGCCCCCCGAGTATCTCGAATACTAGCGGTACGAAAATGAACTCGTTGGCGAGCTGGGCATATTTGTTGGTCTTTAGACGCTCAGCCTTGCGTGCTGCGGAGCCAGCGGAAGATGCACTGGCCTCCAGGTTCGACGGGGCGAGCGTGTCGGTGATAGTCGCATCCCAAACAAGCGCCTTTCCCCTTTCAAAGGGGATAAGGGTGAGACCGTCTGGTCTCTTTCCATCGCTTCTCAGGAGGCCGGCGGGCTCTCGGATGCACGGCATTAGAGCGGATCTGAAAGTCCTGGCCGTAATCTCATTAACCTCGCTATGACGGCTTTGGCGTCCTTCGCTTCTACTGCAGGACAACCCGTGAGTCCACCAGATGTCTACCTGTGTTCCACACGGACACCGGTGTTCCTCGGTTAGCCTTGTCCCCAACCTAACCCTAGCTACTATATACACAAAACGCCCCTCTAACAAAACACATCAATAAAGATCAGATCAATACACGAACGTTCGTAGCACAATTGAGTGGACCTACCGATTGTGTAGATTTTATAAAGGTCAGCAAGACGAACTTTCTTCAGATGAAGCCTCTTGGCCATCATGCTGAGGTCAGGGAATCTTCGAAGCAAGTCACCGTGCAGGTTTAATCTCATGTCATTGTTGTCCACTAAACACTGCACCATATCGAGGCGTTCCTCTACAGTTGATCAAAGCGAAAATGACATATGAACTGTAAGAACATGATTATCCAAGCCGTTTACGTCCCCGCCTTTGTTAGTATGGGATCCTATGGGAATCAGACCTTGAAAATGGAAGAAAACAACTTACATATATATATATATATATATCATATCACCATATATTTTGAAAAAAATCCCTAATTTTGCTGATTATGTTATTTTTATGGTTACTAAATATAAATAAGTATAAAAATATAGAAGTACAAATTTAAGATAACGGATTTAAACAAAAAGAGTGAGTTACTATAGGATCCCGATTTTGCAAACCCTTTTTCAATACGACACTTGGAGAGATTTGGAGAAGAGGGGGTCAACTTTGGCATCGTATAAAGTGCACTTGTCTTTTAGTATTTACACACGCCGGCGGTTTTACATAGTTGTAGTAGGTTAAGAAACCCGTCTATTGCGTTGTTGGTATATATGTGTCGCCACTCTTGAAAAGGTTTCCTGTACAGGAGTTTTGTCGAATTCGGGTGGCGCCTATCTATTTCATCTGTGCGAGAAATATGTAGATTAGACGATTCACAGCACGCACTGGCAGGCACAGGAAACGCGTTAGAAACGTAGCCTTAACTTTAGTGAACGGCTGATTTTAAGTGGAAATAAGCTCGCCCCAAAGAACATATAGGTCTGTAGGCAAGTATTGGCGCCACCTTGAGGTTAAAGGGCGAGATGGCCGTTTTTACCTAAGCTTTTCCTGGCAGGGTATAGACGGCATGACAATAGTACTTCGAAAAATACATCTTGCAATATGGGACTCAAATTAGATGCCCCACGAGAGTACTATCTCTAAGTACGTGAAGTGAGAAACAACTAGTGCGGTGCTGCTAAGTTCTGACCTAGTTATACTTGACAACGGAGTTTCAGAACATAAGCCTTTCCTGCAAAGTACAGGATATCCTCAAATTGTGCCCGTCGCTAGTATCGATATTACTGAACGACCTAGAAGGTCCTCCAAAGGAACATTCTATTAGTATCACAGTGCATGCCGAGTATGTGACACTGTATGCCTGTTTCCAGTATTCTAAACTAGTTTCACTACTCTCTCCTCCTTCGAAAAAAAAAGTAATATCGATATAGGAGCAACTGTACTGGTCAACCGTTAACTGGGTTCATCAATCAATGACGTAGAATTTTAACGCCATGTTTAAGTCCCCTCTAAACGTCTTCGGTCCACCGTCAGACTTGTTCGACTCAACACAGCATCAGCCCTATTCTCACGTATCCAGATCAAATGTCACCCTTAAACACTGCTAATCAAAGCGAGAGCTGGCTTGTGAACGTGTTTAAGCGTGTGCGTGGCTAACTTCTCCCACTCCCCCAAATAAAATACAGCAAGGGCAATGAGAAAGGGGAATCTAAGATAAATGTACCAATTTTAGCTTTGTCGAGCAGCGGCTGCTTGATCCATTCAGCGAGAGTTCGCTGGCCGCCGGGGGTACGCGCTTCGCACAGAAGCCCGTAGATTGTGTCCTGCTTCGCGACGTCGCCGATGGGCAGAAGATTGAGCGCCTCGACAGCAGCAGAGTCCAGTCGCATCATCTGGTCAGGTCGAATCTCGACGAGGCTGAACTGTCCGAACGATGCGGGTGACGAATTCAGCTGAAGATGGTTCAGCAGCGCAGCCAGTGGCCGACGTGCGCTCTCAATACGCAACTCAGCTGAACACATTGAAACACCGCATTAAATGTAGTCCGTATACCATACTATAAGTGAATAACTTTATACATTTATATAAAGAGAGATAATAAGAAGCGCTTTTACTGGCACAGTAATATTGGAGTGCTTCGTACATCATTTTCGTATGCGATCAACGGTCTGACGACATAATCGTTAATTACTTCTACTGGTTCGTATCAAAAAACTGGCGAAACTCGATGTAAACATTTATGTTTACCACAAAGGAAGATCACTTGCGTATTACAATAAAAACAGATAAGCTGTTTCTACATGTATGTTAAATAAAACGATAAATGTAATTGTAATCAACGTATAAATTCCACCAGACCATATTTGCAACCGTTTCCACTCCTATTTGTACGATGTCATTCGACTTGAAGCGAAAGGGAGGTCCCTTCAGCGTAATTGCAGCAAATATACATGTTTCCATTGCAGAAGCCTACGGCAAATGAGTAGCATGACCCCAATAAAGTGCAATATATGAAAACCGTGCCGACTATGCTACAGTTAAGTGCCTACTTAGATATAATAAGATGACACCAATACCATGTTTATCTCATAAAAACGCAGCTAACTATTTTTAACAAATAAAAAATGTTAGAATACAAAACGTATGTCAAGTTGCACTTACGGAGAAGGTTGATCTTCTTGGCTTGTTTCTTAGCAAATTTGTAGATCTTTTCAAGATCCTGCTCAAGATTTTTGTCGTTGAAATATTCCTGACCGAGTTCGTGGTATACAATGTTGTTTCGTTTCAGTTGCTGAGTGACGCGAGACAGTGACTCCATCTTTGCTGGGATCAGCATCTCCTTGGGACTGATCTGAACGAGTAACACCTGCTCACGATCCCAATCGTAGTACACATCTTAATCATATACACAGCGCTGAGATGATGACCTGTGAGTCTGATGACATAAGGTGTGGAGTACATCGCCGCGCGACCCATAACTTGTAAGTACCGAAAACTTATTCCTCATATTGCTTACCAATTGTATATACATATATATATATATATATATATATATATTCAGCTTCACCATGACCACTTGAAATCCTGTCCGCACGCTAACGAAATGGCTTGGAAATTATTATCGGCTTAATTAGGCATTTGCATAAAGACCGCCGACAAAGACGTATCGTTGTTAGAGACCCGCGACAAATTCGGTTCGTGATATGCTGCGTTGGGAATTGGCGGATAGTCTTGGAATCCGGTCTTGGCCTGCTTAAGCCAAACGCACCTGTAGTTTCGTGAGACTAACGTCGTCGATGACCTGCGCCACACGCAGCGTCTGCAGGACCGGGTCGCAAAAGGCGATTCCAATGACCACCTGTTGGCCTCGATTAGCCAACTGTAGAGCGGCGATACCCGTCCTATGCGAATCGACTTCGTCGGCGCCGCCACTTCCTGCATCCGTCGAGAAAAGGACATCCTCAACCTCAACAAGGTTTCCCGGCGAGGCATTCAGTGACAGCTCCCACGAGCCGCTCGACGCATCCTGAAGAGAAAGGCGTCATGTCGCACGTCGTACTTAGGACATATAGGTTGATCTTGTAGTAAACATAGTTTGTGGCCATTAGAAGCCTGCTTTGCTAATTGAATGTGGGTTCGTCCAATACGTGCGACTCCCTAATGACCAGTAACCGTAATTCCCGAATATATGCAGAGAAAGGCGAGAAACGGGCACCGCGCTCCGCGGATGCGAACGAAGGGGCAAAGACGTCCGCAAGATTGATCTGCCATCGAACTGACCTGCGCATACACCTCAACGCGATAGGCCTTGGCTAGCAGCAGAAACCGGAGAAATTTTTCGTAGTTCCTCGTGCTTATCCATGCCGACGCGACACCTTGCACCTGTACGACGGTGACCTTCAGTAATTGGCCGGACGCCAGCGAAGCATCCTCGCCGTGTACCGTGTAGTAGTTCTGTCAGCACAACCAGAAACCATAAGTAGTAAGTACATATAGAGTAGCAGAGAAAAACAACGGCAAATAAAAAACGTAATTCCGTATGCGTCACACATATCATTACTATTACCGATCTATCATCATTATCCTCTGTTAATTCCGCACGCCAGCCAGAATCGTGCTCTCGAATGGGCTAAACATCTAAATCGCCATTCGTATAGCCTATATCCCCTTATAAAATGTACACTAGCTGTTTGTTACGTTCCTGCATATAATGATGCACTTGTAAACAGTGCAAAGGCGGCGCTCCCGTACCCGACATATTGCTATCAAAGAGCAGCTGCTTGAGATTTTAGTCAGCAGCTTCGGGCTGTCAGCTCTGCTTTTCCTTTTCCGGTGATAGATTTTATTGTGTAATCCATTCGTTAATACTTATTAAACAAAAACAAAACAAAACTTGCAGCGTTGAACACAATATCTAATATCTAGCCACAGCAACCCACAGGCGCAAGTAGATTGCGACGATTCGCTGCGACGGTAGACGTATGTGATTAGCTGAAATATATACTTCGCTCATATCATGCAGACAGGTTATGACGCAATCGTTACGCAATGCTACAGCGTACGAACTCGTAGACGATAACAAGACTAGACAGTTTACAATGGAAGGTTTTAACAGAGGGTTAGTTTGGCAGGCCAATGCCGCGAGTTCGTCGTCCCTCGTCCCTCGACTGTTTGTGTTGTTGATCTAACTAGGCTGAACGTGAACTAAATAGACGTTTGTCTCGCAATAACCATTAGAAAGACAGAACAGACAGAAGGCCAGTTTACAACAGAAACAGCGCAATGATTACTGTGCTGTGGCCTCTTTAGGGCAGTATCGCCTCCTGCCGGCGATAACAATGCTGCCTCACAAAGTGCTGACAACGCAGACAGACCCATACGGAATAATAGTAGACACATAGTCGAGCAGCAACAAGCGATGCTCGGTCTTAATTTACGGTAACGGCTGGCTTACCTTGCGCTGAAACAGTCGAACCGTCGTAGCGGGTTTCTGAAAGCGAAGAGCACAATTGTAGTGCACAAGTTTAGTGCCTTTCGCTGATCTAACAGCAAGCAAAATTCCAGATGCGTACTTTTTACTACGTTCGACGACATATGCCAATACATATGCCGTTGTCGCTTAGGCAGTGGGTGGGCTGCCGGAATTCAAATCAATGGTAACAAGGTTGTTTATGCAGCAGCGAATGCAATGTAGTATAAACTGGCTATATAAAGGCGGCAAGCTTCAGAGCACTTCTGGACGACGCTCGGATGGGCGTGGGTCTGCGTTTGTGTGGATCGAAATATCTTCCTCTCAATTTTTTCTCGGAAGGAGAAAGTCTTCACATGATGCCAAGTCGAGTAAGTGAGCTGGGCGCTTCACAAGCGTGACTCCATTATATATATATATATATATATATATATAATGGAGTCACGCTTATAAAGCACCCAGCTCACTTACTTTCTCCTTATATATATATATATATATATATATATATATATATTGACCACCTTTTAGCTACTAATTTTAACTCACGCACACCTGGGGCGATTAGAAGCCAACGTAATTCTCAGGCGCATAAGGATCTGGTAGAGGACCTCCTTAAAAAGAGGTCTTTCCTGGATTCCAACCTTGACGGATCTGAGCTTCCTGAGCGTAGTCGGCCTCGATACTCTGAATCAGATGGCCCCTATAATCCACCCCAAAAAGATATTATTATATCTAAAATACAAGCCCTCACAAACACATTTCCCAAACGCAACATAATTTCAACAGACCTTACTCATCTGTCAAATATAATTTGCTCAGGTGAGGACCACACTATCGCCTTAAACGAATTTCTGAACAAACATTTTACACACACTGTCCGACGTCGTGCCTTTAGAGAAACACCTTCCACTGAAGCGCGAGTATCTAAAAGGCAACAGCGACGTCAAGACTACGCAACCACTCAAAAACTTTTTAGCCAAAACCGATCCAAATGCGCTCATGAGGTGCTGGACGGCAAACACACCATACATAACATGCACGCCACCGAAGTTGTAGAACACTGGGCCAACACGATGACACAACCACCCCCTGAACCACTCCCTTGCCCCGTATACACTCCAAACTCTGATCTCTTTGAGGTTTCCCTCCCTATCTCCCTAAAGGAAACCCACGTAGCTCTCCGCGGACCTTCTAAAGCACTAGGCTTGGACGGGATTTGTCTTTCGTCCCTCCGTAAACTCCCGTTAGAAGTAGTCTGTTGTATTATTAACATACTATTAATTAGCAATATTGCCTCAGCCCATGAAACTGCTCGCTTAGCGTTCATCCCTAAAATTAACAATGCCACATACCCAAGCGATCTGCGACCCCTATCTATTAGTTCATACTTACAACTAACGCTTAACAAAATTCTCTCTAGACGCCTCCAGAACTCTATTAAGCTTCTCCCAATCCAGCGAGATTTTTTTTTTTTTTCTCCCCTATAATGGTACCTTTGAGAATCTTGCGGTTCTGGATGGTATCCTTAACGATGCCAAGTCTGCAGGACGTGAGCTCAGACTCGCCTCAATCGACCTCCGTAAGGCGTTCGACATGGTGAGTCATGACTCCGTCCTGTGGTCACTCCGGACTCGCGGATACCCGGAGGTATTCATTAACTATATCGAACGCTTGTACCTCTCATCTAAAACTCTCATAGAATTTGGACAAGAATGTCGCACATTTCGGCCAACTAGGGGTGTTAGGCAGGGAGATCCTCTGCCCCCCCCTCTTATTTAATCTAGTTCTCGACGACATTCTTTCAAAATTAGACAAAACTAATATCGGGTACCAACTTACTGATGACTTCCGCCTTATGGGCTTAGCCTTTGCGGATGATCTCATCCTCCTAGCCTCCACGAAATCCACTCTCCAACGGCTCCTTAATATTGCGGACCCACTTTTAAAATCCCGAGGCCTTGAAATTAATACTAATAAAAGCTTTACTATCTCCCACCTATTTAATAGGAAGGAAGGTAAAGGTTTTATCAATACCGTATCAGAATTTAACGTTGGAGATCGGCAATTGCCAGCTAAAGGTATGAGCGATCGATGGAGATATCTTGGAGTCGACTTTGACAGCAATGGCAGAGTTGACTCCACCAAGGATATACTCCTTAACTTACTCGACAGACTCACGATAGCTCCCCTTAAACCCCACCAAAGACTCATATTTTTGAAAGACTTTCTCATTCCCCGTCTCCTATATAAACTGGTCTCCGGTCCCAGACCATCTTACGCACTCCTTAGTGACCTAGATAAAGAGATCAGAAAGGTTGTTAAGTCGAAATGGCTTAAGCTCGAAAACTCGGTGCCGAACGCCTACCTGTACACGCACACAGCACACGGCGGTCTGGACATCCCCTGCCTCCAAACATTAATTCCCAGAATCCGCCTCTCCCGCCTGACAGCACTACAACACTCCACGCACCTTGGGGTCCAATGGATGCTAACCACCGAGCACTTTAAGAAAGATCTTGCGAAATCAAGACTTCTTTGCGAGCGCTTGGGAACCTCCATTGAGACCGCTACACAAGAGACCGATTACTGGTCTCAACAACTACACAACACGTTCGATGGGGCACATTTTACAAAAGCACACGAAACGCCTTTTGTACATTACTGGATTAAGGGTATGCCCTACCTATCTAGTAAGGAGTATTTAAACCTACTAAAGCTCAGGATCAACGCACTACCAACGCGTGCCAGATTGGCCAGGGGACGCCCGGGCTACAACAAACGTTGTAGGCACGGGTGTCATGCGCCTGAGACGTTGGCTCATGTCGCTCAGATGTGCGATATAACACACAAACAAACCATAAAGAGACATGACGACGTCTGTGATCGCGTGGCGCGTCTTCTCCGCGAAAGGGGTCATGAGGTGGTTCGTGAGCGAGTATTCCGTCGACCGGGCGCACCGGGTCTAAAGCCCGACCTCGTAATAACAACACCTACCGAGGTCTGGGTTTTAGATGCCGAGGTTTGCGGCCCGAACCGGGACCTGGCAAAAGCACGGCAAGACAAGATCGCCAAATATGACGTCGAGTTCCTAGGAGCGGCGCTCCCCTACCCGCAAAAACCTCGCAGATTCGGATCCATCACTATCTCTATGAGTGGTGTATGGGACTCCGAATCTGCGAGGACGCTCTTGGGGCTCGGCGTCACGAAGAGGAATCTTATGGATCTCACCGTTTTAACTTTGCAAGGAACCTTGAGGATATATCGCTCGCACCGGGTCCATAAGAGCGGGGGCTACCATCAAGCAAGGACACGGACAACTGACTCTTAACTTCACGTGACACCTTTTTACCACCATTTTTATTAAGGCGAGCACTGCCGAGTGTGCAAACGTATTGTAAATGATTAATAAATCATCACAATATTTTCTATATATATATGCATATGTATATATATATATATATATATGCATATATATATATATATATGCATATATATATATATATGCATATATATATATATATATGCATATATATATATATATATATATATATATATATATATACATACTTTCCATTGGGACAACTGTTCGTTTCAATATTGACGTTTTTTTTAACATTTAGTCCTAAAGCTATAAGCTCCGACAGGTCTACATCTCGGTCGGTTTTGCAAGGCTCGGTCAACAGATCTGGCCTTGGCTCACCTATGGCAGCGAGGGACCACCGACTTCGCGGAAGCAAATAAGACTCGCTATTTCAACTGTCTTAACCACTCTTTTCTGTTGCAGATGCTAGCTAACCTGGGATGCACTGCAACCACGGTCGCCTGGACAAAGTCATATCTGATCGACGGCAGGTGGCAACGGTTGGAAGGATTTGAATGGGGTCACGGGACAGCAAGTCGATATGGGAACATCACAAGGCTCGGCACTCGAGCCATTTAGATCCCTGATCCTCCTTAATTTTATGTTTATTGCCAATCCAGTACAAGAAGCTTGGCTTAGCAATGGCAGTTGTAGACCACGATATTGTTCGATGTGAACCACCTAAGGTTCGAACCCACCGACGTACGTCAGTCGCTTTTTAGATGTATATAAAGTAAGTTTAGTGTCTTTAACACTTTCGGTATGAATGTTAATGCAAACAAACCAATATCGTTGTTTCTCGTTCCTGTCCGAGTGTACTGGCCATGCCTGACAACCTTCGTCCTATCCTCGTACGGGAAGTCGCATTTTCGCAAGCCACCTGGGTTTCCTCCCTTAGGAAATAGCGGCAGTTCCATATAGATTATACCTACCCTAAATGTCACGCCGTAACCTCAGCGTTGCGCCGTTTAAAGCTGATTGATGGTCTGGTGGTCCCACGGAGGGCCTGCTTATAGTGTACAAATCCCATTCAGCCCGAGACATTTATATTTCCCATAACCTACTATATTGTCTTTAATTTGACTTGGGAGACATCGGAGAATGCACAGTGGCATGAATTACTGGCAGTGACTAATGTAAGACGAGTAACTTATTGTCTGTCGATAGAATCTACGTCACTTTTCAGCATTAAACAGGAAACTGTTTCTACAGAAAGATCACATTTCCATCCGTCTCTATCACAAGCAGATCGCCCACGCGTGTCATAACCTTTAAAAACGCATCCCGTGTCAAGTAGCCATGCACTGTGTTTAGCTAGTCCAAAAAGATTCGATGGCTCGCCACTGTGCATCATTATTTAAATGCAAAGTAAAAAAATAGTGTATATATGGTCAACATTTAAGCGAATATACGAGCAACATTTAGTTCAATGTATGGTGCGAACACGGAAAGGTATACTGACACGTGTGCTGAAGTGATGATGATTTGAAAATGACATGTTACTAATTTATTGTTCAGAAACGCATCTATTATGCTTCTACTATTGTACAATTGGCTTTTGATCTTAGGGCACTCGCATTATGCTCGATGCGTGAGGCTACCGCCTTGAGTGCTTATTATTATTATTATTATTTCGTTATATCCGTAAATTGTATTGAATTTTTTTAACAAGAACTAACTAATTGCTAGGTACAGTTTCGTCAATAAACTACGTTTGTTTCAAATTGAATTGAATCATGCATTGTAGTTAAATCTAACGACTAAAGCTCGGCAGCTATTCTGACTTTTCTATAACCAGTGAGATTTTTTAGTGTAACACAGGGTAGCTTAGCATTGGTAGGATTTTTTGTTCGTTCAGTGCCTCTGCTGTGACAAGTTTGATCATGCAACGACTAAGCGGCGACAGTGGCAAGATCAAACCCACCAACGGACGATGATGTGGGCGCCCTCGATAGACGCCAAGTGTGAGCCGAGAAAACACTGACCGTGTAAGGGAGCGTGTTGGACAGAGCTATAACAGCGTATGGTTATTGAGAGAAAAAAATGCCTGCCACAGCCCATACAGTAGTTTCCACTGAACTTCCAAACGTCCCTGTTGTCACCGTGTTTGTATGTTTAGCCAGTAGCGATTATATATATATATATATATATATATATATATATATATAGAGTTGTTCTCGGAATAGGCCGGGTTATCGACTGGCATGAAGCACGTTAGCAAGCTGAACTGACAGACTCCACGACAATTGACAACAGCAAGCAATTGTCAATGGAAACAAGAATGTCAATGGAGCGGCCAACATCCCCGTCCGAGAACGAACACGACAGATAAAAGGCCTGACCAGGAAGAGAAGGCTGACCAGAGGGCAGATAGAACGGCAGCAACAGCAACATCAATAACAACAAATGCAACAGCAGCAGCACCAACAACAGAAACAAAAACAACAAAAGCAACAACAGCAACAACAACAACAACAATAACGACAAAAACAACAAGCAACAACACATCGCGCCTTAGCGACCAACACGGTGCGGACCTCTCGTCGTGATTGCTCGGCCCCAATCAAGTTTGTACTTGTTGTACGAGTATCAAGTATGTGGCCCGGACACAAAATTGCTGAGCTCAGCTTTTTGTGCTGGAAGTCTGCGATACGGGCAGCCGTACCTGTAGTCGCTGTCGTGTAGCGTCCCGTGCAAAGGTGCCAAATAGAAAATAAGAATAATATTATTAAAATTGTGAGTGACATCTGTCACTCTCAAGAAGTTGACCACTTGACAAAAGTAAGTAAGTGAGTTGTTAATCATGATCGACCCGTTGGACCTGACGTGTCAACATGCAACAGGCAACTCATACAAGAGCGACGGCTCGGTCTGAGACCCAGAGGAGAGCGGTTCTGGCTGTTTTTGCTGTGTTGCTCTATTGCCTATGCAACAAACGCGCGTGCGAGTGCGTCAGCCGAATCCTACCCATTCTCGTTGAAATTTCGACTAGATCAATCCGATTTCTTCAAGTAAAATATATGGATACGCGTATATATATATATATATATATATATATATATATATATATATATATATATATAATATGCAATTCTCGACCCACACTTTTATATGACAGATGCAATGGTTAGGTCAGAATGGAAAAACACAGGCAGGACAAACAGGCACATAATCGCCCGTTTGCTGTGCACGGTTTTCACCACCTCCTATGCCAGAAAGACGCTTGCCGTGAACCCTGTTACCCAATCTGAAGTGGAAATAATTCAAATAAATATATATATATATATATATATACTACACACACGTACTCTATCTTCGTCCCATCAGAGCAATTCCTATTATCACCAATCAGTTAGTCATTCGAAAAAGTATCGAGAAAGAGGGAGAAAATAATGCGCCCTTATCTTTACCATAATAAGAGAGAGAAAGAGAGAGAACAGACTGCGGACAGCAAACACACGATATTTCTACAGTGCGAACAGGTCGCATAACTCATACCCAGGCTACAAAAAAAGACAGAAGAAATGCTCGCCCCACTAGGTTAGTCCCTGCACAACATACATTTGCGAGGCATCATGTTGAGCAGCTCAAAAATTCTCCTTTCTAACACGTCCACCCATAAACCCATATAGGTGGATGGACGTCATACATGGACGCGCAGATATACAATACGCTGACTATGCATCAGCTTTTATAAGTGTAAAAGTCCGTATTCTAGGCTGACATCAGTTATTAAGCGGTTGCATGTCATGCTTGCATGCTTCTATGGGACCACGACAGTTTAAGAGTGACCGAATTAAGGGGCTCTGCTACTGCACAATAAATCAGGAGACTATCCGTGACTTCCGCACTCTCCAGAATTTCCGGCCTCGTCCGATCAAACGGAGAACGTGATCTCATCGATAAACACGTTTTTTTTTTTTAATATTCCAATCTAATTGTAGATTCGCTGGAATTCACGGCGGCAGCGATTCGTGATTCTGATTGGCATTACTCCCGTCTCAAACACGACATCGATCAGAACCTACCTCTGATGACTCACTCAGTAACAACGCAGACTGAACCAACGTTCTTGAAACGGATGTTTTGCTGGGCTTTTGCTCTGTGAGCCTTCTACGATAGCACGACTTCATAAAACACTAATTAGTAACGTTTTCGTGTACGTTAAATCTTGGCTGAGGGTCAGCCCGAAAACTTTACTTTATAAAAGACTAATTAATGGTCAACATTTAATTGACAACTGCCAACAAAAACACGTTGCCTTGGTGAGCCCACAAAGTAAATGATTGCAGTTGAATAATCGCTATAATAATTGCACTCAAAATAAGTAACTGAAACAGAATGGCTCTGCATCAGCGCATTAATAAATCATAAATTCTCGCTAATATTCTGGTCGCTAGCACTACTCATCATTTCCTGCACAACCTTGTGGAATCCAGAGATGATTTTGCTCTGCCAGTACGCGGGACTGCTTAGTGCTGATGTTTTTCCCGTACAGCATTCAACCATGCAGTCACCACGTTAGTGCACTAAACTCAATAGGGACAGCTGGCGGCAGTGATCTTAGCAACTATGCAACTTTGCTCGCGAAACAACAGCTGTAACAGCAATTGCAACATGGGCCCGTCGTGTCCGAAATATGTCCGAAATTAGCTCTAGAGTGCCCAAGATACGAAGCCGTAGCGGCTCTACCACGTCGACTAATGTCATAAAAACAAATGTAAAATACGGTTAGGTTTAAAACAGATCACGTACTTGGGTTCGAACTGTAGTCGTTCTTTTTCCAATTAGCTAACTGGTAGTCAGCACACTAGTTCACTTTTCAGTCCATACATTGTAGAAGCCCATCTCACCAGTCCATGGCTCGGCTTTGTAGACTTGCCCAACCGACCCACACTTAATTAACCTTATTAGACGAGAGAAAAGTGCTTTTTATTTCGTCCGCACTTTGCAAGTATTCGTCAAGTTACTCATATTTCATTATTGTTGCCTTAATATAAAGGAAAATACGTTAATATATATATATATATATATATATATATATATAGGTTAACTTTATATATATATATATTGCCGAGAAAGGAACATTTTCCGGCTTTCGCGAATGATATATAAGCGCCTTAATATAAAGGAAAATACGTTAATATATATATATATATATATATATATATATATATATATATATATATATATATATATATATATATATATATATATATCTATATATATATATATATATAGGTTAACTTTATATATATATATATTGCCGAGAAAGGAACATTTTCCGGCTTTCGCGAATGAGATAATTGCTTACAGCCGGCTATTAGTGCTGATGTGTAGGTGTGGGTGACAATGCAACGGTTTGTCTGCACGCCGATTGGCATTCAAACATCAGCCTTTGCTGATTTCACGAGCGACACCGTTGATATTGCTCATCTGCCACTTAAACGCCTCCTACGCATCGATATGCATACACGTTTGAACTACTCATCTCGCAGAATGCGGCTGAAAGGCGGCATCTGCGCAACCAAGGCTTTGTCACTGGTTTATACTAGGCTTGGTAGGCTTGATACAGTAAATGTAGGACAGAATTGAATGCCGTAGCCAAGGAAAAAGTACTGGTCAAGCGCAGGGGACGTCCCCTTTCTCTCTCTCTCTCTCTCTCTCTGGGATTCTCATCTCTACATCAAAACTCTGTTTACATTTAGAAAATGTGCCAAACTCACAAAAAAAACAAAAACGGAAAAAATAGCCAAAGTGGATAGGACCTCAATTGTACCGCCTGCTTTTGACCGCCTGCTCAATTCAAACAACTTTCTGGTGTACATCTTTGCGAGCTCTCCCATGTATTGAAAATCAACAGCTGGAGGTATTCCGAGCCGCATACAGCAAACAAAAAAATGCCACAGACGTCGCTCAAATTTTAGCATCGACAGGTGGCGTTCACAAAACGGGCGAAAACTGCGCCTATGATAAAAGTTTCTAACTAGAGCACTACAATGACAAAAATCTAGGTCGTAAAAACACAAACCAAAATAGTAGCCTAGGATTAAACCAGCTTCAATTATCTGAGCTGCTCCTAATATATACATACACCAATGTAGTGTAATGATCATTGGATTTCCATTTGTTGCAATACATAAACAATCATAATTACAAAAAAAAATATTACCTTGCATAATATTTACTAGTATTATTATTATTACGTTAAAAGCAGTCTTTCAAAGCACGCCAGGTTCAGTGTAGTGTTTATTTCCTTTTTGCCCCTCTATTCGGTGCTATGATTTCGGTGCATGAAAATCAATGAGACGAGCCGGTTAGCAATTCTACTCTATATGTATATTCGCCTTACGGCACGAAACTCACTACTTCGCTGTTGTCTAGCGCAAGTCATAAACAGAAGTTGTTGTGTGCAATCAAAAACAATACTGTTGCGAGCAGAATATTATTTAAGCCAATAACCTGAAAGAATACGGCTAATATATGTTAAAACAGCAAAGCAAAACAATGACAATATGCTTTGCCACCGGCTAATAGGACTTCAGTGCTATAGACGAATGCTATGAGTCACTACAATAAGGGGATGGCAGGGCGGGCATGGACACAAACTGCAACGGGGACTCCCTATACTTAAACGAAAACACCAAGTTGAAGAGGTAGAAAAAAGAGCTTACGAAACTTGATTAACGTTACACGCTAGCTCACGCTGCAAGGTTGTTCCAGTCGTTCAAGCCACGTACCAGTCAGTGTATTTGAAAGAAACAGAAAGCTCATTTCTTTTCTCGCATGATCGTAGTGCTCATTGCCAGTCCACCGAGCTAAGCCAGTGAAATAACTGGCGCGAGATAAGACAAGAGAGAGAGATTGAGACGGCCAAAGACGTCACAGAAATTCATTGCCAGTAGTAATGTGTAGTTTTCGTCAGTTGCCAATTGTAAAAGTGCGGCGTATCGAGGCAGAACTAAAAATGCACACACTTATATATATATATATATATATATAATATATATATATAATATATATATATATATATATATATATATATATATATATATATATATTATATATATATATATATATATATATAGAGCAGTATGGGTGAATTGCACTATTGGTCAGGTTTCGCTTATCCGCCCCACCTGTTGAGACACAGCGGCATCATTTGAGGCGCATGTATCGGCTTGTTGAGAGAACTCTAACTATCAAGGGTTAAATGGCAGAGCCATGCTTATTGTGTTAATTTTGTTTTCTTACTTTTTTGTTTGTCTTTCATTAAGTCGAATGACAATGCACTCGACACAAACGAAACCCCATCGACACGTGAATCTTTCTAACTTAAAGTAATTTTTCCAGCCAAGTTCAATGCAAATGCGTTAATGCGCATGTGTAAATCGAGAACTGTGCTCGATCTAGCGATCGGGCTGATGCTGGTCTCAAACTGTATTATCATTGTCAATTCTACGCAAAGTATATAAAAACAAAATTGCTTGTCTAGTCTAACGTCCAATGGCTGGTGCTCACGAAGAATACGTAACGCCTTGGAATGCCTCCACTACGAATCCCAACAATCGAGCCGTTTCTGTTTCCGTCACGTTCATTTGTGGTGCTCGTATCTACTGATGCGGCCCTTTACGCTTGATGCCGAACATTTCAAGTTAATAGTGGCGTCCCGATCTATCTATTTATTAAGATTTTGACTGTTAGTCTTGTAAGTACTTGTCACCAAACTAAATCGGGACAACTCGGCCAGTCGTGTTTCTCATCATCTTGTTCCTGAACGCTCGCTGTGAGCTGTTTTGAAATTTGCTTCACGAAGTCATTTTTGCATTAAACGTTTACACGTTGCACACATACCAGGCAGAGGTTTAATCAGAAGGTGAGAGAAGTACCAGAAGTGTTCTATTGGACGTCGGCAATGGTGAACAATGCATGAATGAAACCGCTCTTCAACAAAGACTACGTTCTCACCCGCTTTACCGCCCACAAGTTACACCACAAAACTGCGCCACCCAGTTGGGTTCCGTAACCCCTTGCGATGACTGCCGCTATGCATTTTGCGGCCTCATTTGCAGCAAATATCATCAGAGGACATGTCGGTCAGCGCCAGATATTTTGGTGTTGGATACGTGACATTTCCTATATATATATATATATATATAAAAGAAATAATATATACAATGGGCCTTGGGACAAAGACACAGAGCTTGCACGGGAATGGGTAGTTCGCGAGACAATCGAAGACGTTGTCAGCGCAATTGAAAGAGCGCCTAGAGGTAAGCGGCCGGAAACGATATGATAAGAAATGAACACTTAAAGCAAACGTTGGCACTGGCGCCATGCTGGAAGCTCTATTCGATGAATGCCTAAAGTCCGGGAACATGCCTAAAGCGTGGAAGGAAGATACTCTCATTGTTATACCTAAAGGGAAGGGCATAGAAACAGAGCCGGAAGCTTGGAGGGGAATAACACTTAAGAGTTGCTCCTATAAGATATTCTCGGGGATAATATCAGATCGACTTGAGCACTTCCTAGAAACCAGAAACGCAGTACCAGAAGAACAACACGGGTTAGAAATCCAAGTCGACCCATACGGCCCTGCGCCAATTGCTAGCAGAGATTTGGAAACTCTAGCCGAGCTAAGAAGACATAATTATGGAGAAGCTAGCCTTGGAGGGAGTCCGAATCAGCTGTTAAAATGTTGGGGGCCATCCTTAGGGAGTGCATAGTGCATCGACAACGGTATAGGGATTGTGGGAACAGTAAAGCAACAAACTACCGGCGTGGCTCAAGGAGACGGGCTTAGCCCGTTGCTTTTTTCAGTATTATTGGGAGGGCTACCCAAACCGGGTGAGACAGGGGTGGACTCGAGAGTGGGCAGGTACTTTAATGTATGCGATGACATTGTAATCTATGGTAGGAGTCTATTTAGGGTTAAACAGGGACTGGAACGAATAATTGATTATATGGACCAGATGGGGCTTAGCATAAAACTGGCAAAAGACAGTAGCAGTTAAGTTTCGACGAGGGGGTCGATTAGCAAAAAACGACGTTATTCAAGCTAGGGGCAATGTAGTACAATTGTAAATAAATTTACTTATCTGGGTGTCACTATAACGTCGAATGGTAGCAGTTTCTAAGACATATAGAAAGCAGAGTGGGAAAAGCAATCCGCGCGCGGCAGCAATTAAGAGCGCGCTCGCAAATGTTGTCAATACATACCGCCTCCGCTCTTTTCAAAATTAAAATAGAACAATAGCAACATTCGGTATATCACTTATATGGGAAAAAATGGAGAAGCAGAACTGCAATTACTAGATAGAGCCAGATTTTTCTTATGAAACGGGTTTTGGGTTAGCCAATTCAGTATGAATAGAATAGTTCATATCTTAGAGGGGGAGTATTAATGACAAAGGAATTACAACTTCGATGGGATTACCTAGGACGAAAGCGTTTGAGGCTTATACTTTAAAGTGGACGGAAAAATTGAAAGGGAATCGATTTAGGAATATATAGTACAGTAGCGATGACAAGCACGGCCTGGCGAGCAGCGGGATATAAGAGCAGACATTTAACTACGGCGTTTGCAGCCCACGGGTTTCATCACGTGTTATGTAGCACGGAAGAATTCCACGATCCTCAGGAGTATGCAGGTGCACGAGGTGCTCTGCCCAGTGCGAATAGATACCACGCCGCAGCATGTCCTGCAGTTCAATCAATAGCTGAGCTAGCAAAATGAGAGAAGAGACCCAATGACGTGAAGGAAGCACTAGTTGTGTGTGATGTATATGTTATAACTTTACCCAACCTGGGTGTTAATAAACCATAATAATATATATATATAATATATATATATATATATACGATGCGTACCTCTGTACATTTAATGTACAAAGGGGCACAGTCCCCTTTGGTGAAAAGCAATCATTGTTCAAAAGTCATAGCCGTCTCCATGTTGTGTGAGAGGCCCTAGGGTATCGTTGCTGCGGTAGCTTTGCTCTTTTTTCATTGGTATGTCTTATAAATCTGAGGGTCCTATTTGATGTTGGATGACCTCTTATAGCGCCTGTTCTAAACTGATCAACCAAGCTGGAATTCCTTCCGCTCTATAGACTATGAAAGCTATGACAATCGTCGTAAGAGCGGGACACAATAAGGAAGTAAGAAGTTTGCAAATTACGCTTATTAAGGCTATAATACTCCGACAGCTCTGTGCGTGTATGGGGTCGACTTACCCTTATAGATCGATTGACGAAGCGGTTGGTGACACCAGAGAAACGTGGAGGATGACGAATTGTCCGGGCATTAGGCATTGCATAATAGCTCCCATATCCGAATCAATGAAGAAAAGTTAGGGGTTTTAACTGAACCTGTTGGGCAGGGGAACAAGACTACAACTGTATTGCAGTGCGCTGAGATCGCGGTTCGGTTTCAATCAAGCAAACGTTGACTCAAAACCAGCTGCAACCGCAACGATAAGACCGAGTGCGAGATCGAAAGTGCTAACATGGGAGTAACTATGACTCTCTTACCGGCCTTGGTCCGCTGGTGCGTGACTGCCACGCGCTGCGGGGACCTTCACTGGCCCACTTGTAAGTTAGTCAGACGGTTACAAACTCCCGAAACGACACTCCCGTGTTTTAAGAAAACCGGGGGGCAAGGCATACGATAGATTTGGGTGTCAACGAATTCATATTGTCATCCTGTCGTGGCCCATTCGAGGGCTGTTAAGGCTACTGCCAATACGGGGGCTTGTGCTGCATAGAAGCCCCCCGGGCGAGACGGTTAACGCCCCGAGTGACACTCGGTGGTACCGTCCGGACGCCTGCTGCCTTGGCTTAATAGGAAAATGAGTGAGAAGTGGCCACACGAACGCAGACCACCGGTCGAGAGGGCCTTCTGGCCCCGATTTTACGGGGAACCCTGCTCTGGAGTGGTCCGACGTCCTTCGGGGGAAGGTATATTCCGGGGTTGTAACGCGGAATCGCGAGGTGAATGCGTCTAATCGGTACGGTGGAGTAGTGTGGTACCCCATTCCGAACCTCGATAGGGGGGAGGGTGGGGGATCTGCCGGCTGTCAATTCGGGCTGGTGGGCACTCCGTTCGTTCGGGTCCGCGCGTATTAAATCGCGGTTGTTAAAGGGCGGGAGTGTAAGTATATCTCTCTTTAGTAGCTATATATATATATATATATATATATATGTATATATATATATATATATATATAGATATATATATATATATAATATAAGATATATATATATATATATATATATATATAATATATATATATATATATATATAATATATATATATATATATATTAGATATATATACTAGTTATCAACATAAGAGACTTCCATATATTTGTACATACAGCCCACCAGGCACAAATAAAGTATCAGATGTAAAACTGGGACAAGCGCACGTGATCAAATTATAAACACAACTCGAAAATCTGGAATGCACGTTAATAACACAGGTACATTACATCTGTCGGTGAAGAAAACTCAAAACTGTTCGGTTCAATAATATACGTCGAACACGTTGGTGTGCTTAGTTTACGTATCGGAGAATTTGTTGCCTCGCAATGGCAACTTTGTGCTCTATATTGGGGCAACAAACACCAGCGCCACAGAGTTTAGAAATTCTACTAGTAATTCATTTTGTCAAATATTTGCTTTAACTAGCTCTACAGTGCCCTATCGCGTCGTTTTAATTTTTTTCTCAGACGCCCTAATATATTTCGAACACTGGTATATATATATATATATATATATATATATATTGATAGAAATAAGCACACAGATCTTCATCATGCACATAAACGTAGATTCCTTCATTCCCGCTGACTGTAGCCGTCCGTTTTCTCGAGGTTGACAATGTTGGAAAAGTATATATATATATATGTATATATATATATATATATATATATATATAATGTTGGAAATGTATATATAATGTATAATCACAATCAATCGAGCAATCAGGGCATAATTTTTATGTTAAAAAAATCCAGAGGTAAACAAACTCGTTTCGTCTGTACTTTTCGTGTTTGCCCTACCCTGTCTGCAGATTCATAGTCCACTGTACTGTAAAATATAATCAAACGGGCATCTTTCGCTTGCTCGTTCCCGTGTCGACTCTGCGACAACTTCACCTACTGCGAGTTTTTGGCCACCGTAATCGATTTCAACGACTAGCTCGGTCGATACCGAACTGAACACTTTCTTTTTTTGAAATCTACTAGCGCCAAAGATTACCCCCAAACTATATATATACGCCTTGATTCGCTACATGGTTACCGTTAGTCAATGCGCTAAGCCCTAGTATAGGGTCCCTTACATATTACAGGTTGCCCGTTGATTTTGGCGTAAGCCACCCGAAAATTTGCTGTGAATGTCCGGCCAAAAAAATTGCCAACGCTTCCAGAAACACGATTCACAACGATACCACTCCTGTATTGTTGGCATGATTTCCCGCACCGCACGAATGTTGCTTACTGCCGAACACTCAACCGAGGAAGCATATTTATATACACCCTACACATACTACATATAGTAGACGTAACAGTATTTACATGAAGAGCAATTTAACATTAGTTCAAACAGGCCAGTTTTAACTTGAGCGACACTGACACTACCGCAGTTCAAAGAGCGAAATCGAGGAGACGAAGGAGAACGTAAGAACAACCCCCAAAAATCGTTACTTCGGCTCTTTCGAACTCGCTAGACCCGCTCGATAATATAACGATAGAGCGGAGCATCTGATTTCGAGCACGATTGTATATGGTAAATATGGCCCAATAAGTTTTGGCTTCGGGTGATCATACTCAACGCTAAAAGTCTCGACTCGCTTAATTTCCGATCCGAAAAAGGATCCTTGTTAATGTGTAGTATATGTATTATATATATATAATATATTAGCTCGCACACGCTCTCAACGATCTGATTGATA
>QVRM01006659.1:2500-7500 GCA_003439945.1 Dermanyssus gallinae
AACGGCGGGAATAAGTCTACCATAGATACCCCCGCAGTTTACCCGCACTAGATACAGTCATTCCATATGCCTCGCGCACACTAAACCTGGGGCGGGTCAACGGCGGGAATAAGTCTACCATAGATACCCCCGCAGTTTACCCGCACTAGATACAGAGTCAGTCCATATGCCTCGCGCACACTAAACCTGGGGCGGGTCAACGGCGGGAATAAGTCTACCATAGATACCCCCGCAGTTTACCCGCACTAGATACAGAGTCATTCCATATGCCTCGCGCACACTAAACCTGGGGCGGGTCAACGGCGGGAATAAGTCTACCATAGATACCCCCGCAGTTTACCCGCACTAGATACAGAGTCAGTCCATATGCCTCGCGCACACTAAACCTGGGGCGGGTCAACGGCGGGAATAAGTCTACCATAGATACCCCCGCAGTTTACCCGCACTAGATACAGAGTCATTCCATATGCCTCGCGCACACTAAACCTGGGGCGGGTCAACGGCGGGAATAAGTCTACCATAGATACCCCCGCAGTTTACCCGCACTAGATACAGAGTCAGTCCATATGCCTCGCGCACACTAAACCTGGGGCGGGTCAACGGCGGGAATAAGTCTACCATAGATACCCCCGCAGTTTACCCGCACTAGATACAGAGTCATTCCATATGCCTCGCGCACACTAAACCTGGGGCGGGTCAACGGCGGGAATAAGTCTACCATAGATACCCCCGCAGTTTACCCGCACTAGATACAGAGTCATTCCATATGCCTCGCGCACACTAAACCTGGGGCGGGTCAACGGCGGGAATAAGTCTACCATAGATACCCCCGCAGTTTACCCGCACTAGATACAGAGTCAGTCCATATGCCTCGCGCACACTAAACCTGGGGCGGGTCAACGGCGGGAATAAGTCTACCATAGATACCCCCGCAGTTTACCCGCACTAGATACAGAGTCATTCCATATGCCTCGCGCACACTAAACCTGGGGCGGGTCAACGGCGGGAATAAGTCTACCATAGATACCCCCGCAGTTTACCCGCACTAGATACAGAGTCATTCCATATGCCTCGCGCACACTAAACCTGGGGCGGGTCAACGGCGTACAACAAACACTCATAATGACACATTAAAACCCAGTTCTTCTCTAAAAACGCTCCGAATTACGCATGAAAACCCACTTTTTCCCTAAAAACACGCTTAATTACGCATTAAAACTCACTTTTTTCCTACAAACACTCATAATTACAAATTATAACCCACTTTTTCCCTACAAATACCCGTAATTACACATTAAACCCCACTTTTTTCCTACAAATTACATATTTTTTAATTATTTTAATTATTTCCTACAAATAACAGAATTTCCCCATAATTACAAACACTTTTTCCCTACAAACACTTATAATTACGCATTAAAACTCACTTTTTTCCTACAAACACTCATAATTACAAATTATAACCCACTTTTTCCCTACAGACACTTATAATTACGCATTAAAACCCATTTTTTTCCTACAAATTACATATTTTTTTATGATTTTAATTATTTCCTACAAATTACATAATTTCGTCATAATTACAAATTAAAACCCACTTTTTCCCTACAAACACTTATAATTACTCATTAAAACCCACTTTTTCCCAACAAACTCCCTTAATTACGCATTCAAATCCACTTTTTTTTCTACGAACACTCATAATTACATATTAAAACCCACTTTTTTGGTCATTTTTCCAAAGCTACGCGTCAGTGAATAATATAAATCTCAAGTTTAAATTGAGTATATGTGTTTTCTGATAGATATGTATACCTAGAAATAAGATACCTAGAAATAAGACTAATTTACACGAAATAATTAAATAAAAAAGTATTAGTATTAGCTAGAACTTTTTTGGCGGGAAAAAACGAGCGCCATTTTGATTCGTGTTGTCTTGTTTACTATAAATGATTAGTTGAAGCACTTTACCCTTTCCCGCTCTTGGATCTCCGTAGCGACGCACGTTGGGGGGTGGGGGGCGGAGAGAGAAGCGCTTTTCATCTTCGGGTTAGATCGCGTGCGCGCTAGGAGGGAGAGAGTATGGAGGGAGAAGCACGTTTCATCTTCGTTTAGCGCCGTTAGCGCCGCTACCGGGCAACATCAGCAGGTCCTACTTCATCAGTGGGCTTGTGAGCTGCTTGTGAATCTTTGCATTTCGGTGCGAGATGTGCCGGCGGCTCATAGGTCTAAGAGAAACTAGTACTTTAGAGTACTTTCTGAGTGTTACGAGGCGAGTTTTCGCGTTAGGCGATATGTGCTCGCATGAGAGCTCCTAATATCTGAGTGTACAGAGAATATGCAAGCTTAGTAATGCGTACTTACTGAGCAAAGTGGACACGTTATGTGTTGTGTTATAGAAAATATTCAATGATTGCATAAGCTGTGTGGTAAACACGGCTAGCAACACGAAAAACATCACAGTACTCGTTGAGTATGTGTTGATGAAGTAAAACTGGTTGATCCTGCCAGTAGTCATATGCTTGTCTTAAAGATTAAGCCATGCATGTTTAAGTTCATACCTTTGAATGGTGAAACCGCGAATGGCTCATTAAATCAGTTATAATTTCATGGGATGTGTTTTGTTAATTGGATAACTGTGGTAATTCTAGAGCTAATACATGCATATACGTTCAACTTCGGTTGGATGTGCTTTTATTAGTGCAAACCATGTCGTAAGACTATAGGTGGTGACTCTGAATAACTTTGCCGAGCATTTCGGCCTTGTGTCGGTGCTATTCCTTCAAAGTATCTGCTCTATCAACTGTCGATGGTATATTATATGTTTACCATGGTTGTAACGGGTAACGGGGAATTAGGGTTCGATTCCGGAGAGGGAGCCTGAGAAACGGCTACCACATCTAAGGAAGGCAGCAGGCGCGCAAATTACCCAATCCCGGCTCGGGGAGGTAGTGACAAAAAATAACAATGCGGGTCTTAAATGAGGCTTCGTAATTGGAATGAGTACATTCTAAATCCTTTAACGAGGAACTATTGGAGGGCAAGTCTGGTGCCAGCAGCCGCGGTAATTCCAGCTCCAATAGCGTATATTAAAATTGTTGCGTCTAAAAAGCTCGTAGTTTGAAAACTTGCCTTGACTTGCAATAGGTCCACATGGGCCACCGTTTGTCGAGCGCAAATATGGATGACTGTTTTTGCCGGCTTAATTGTTTGGCTTATAAGAGTTATCAAATATCACTTTGATTAAATTAGAGTGCTTAAAGCAAGTGTATTACTTGAATATAAATGCATGGAATGATGGAATATGTTATTGTTCTATTTGTTGGTTTTGGAACGATGAAATGATTGAAAGGAACTGATGGGGGCATTCGTATTGTTGTGAGAGAGGTGAAATTCTTAGACCACAGCAAGACGAACTACTGCGAAAGCATTTGCCAAGAATGTTTTCATTGATCAAGAACGAAAGTTAGAGGTTCGAAGGCGATCAGATACCGCCCTAGTTCTAACCATAAACTATGCCAACTAGCAATTTGCTTACGTATGTTTTACGACTAAGTGAGAGGCCACGGGAAACCAAAGTAGGGTTATGGGGGAAGTATGGTTGCAAAGCTGAAACTTAAAGGAATTGACGGAAGGGCACCACCAGGAGTGGAGCCTGCGGCTTAATTTGACTCAACACGGGAAAACTTACCTGGTCCTGACACTAGAAGGATTGACAGATTGATAGCTCTTTCTTGATTTGGTGGATGGTGGTGCATGGCCGTTCTTAGTTGGTGGAGTGATTTGTCTGGTTAATTCCGATAACGAACGAGACTCTAGCCTATTAAATAACACACAGAATCTCGTCTTCTGTGGCGTTCCTTAATGGGATCAAGTGTGTTTAACACTTTGAAACAGAGCAATAACAGGTCTGTGATGCCCTTAGATGTTCGGGGCCGCACGCGCGCTACATTGAGAGACAAAATGAGCTTTCCAGTCTTTAATAAGGCTAGTAATCTTTGAATGTTTTTCTTAATGGGGATAGGGGATTGCAATTGTGCCCCTTGAACGAGGAATTCCCAGTAAGTGCTAGTCATTAGCTAGTACTGATTACGTCCCTGCCCTTTGTACACACCGCCCGTCGCTACTACCGATTGAATGGTTTAGTGAGATCATCTGAGTAGATGTCCATGTACTTTGTACGTGTAATATTTGCAATGAAGATCAAACTTGATCATTTAGAGGAAGTAAAAGTCGTAACAAGGTTTCCGTAGGTGAACCTGCGGAAGGATCATTATTGAATCAAAATCCATTCACTCACTCAGAGAGGATGGTACCTGTATGATGTGCTATCTCACGCTGTTGGGAGAGCCATTGCAATGTAATGACATGTATTCTAAATTTGTATCGCGTACTCACTTTACTAAGTTAGTCGCGTGTCGCCAGCCATCGGCTGGTTTGACAACAATTTTACCAATTTGTGCTATTGAGATTAAAACAAAACAAGACTCAATGTGGGGGATCACTTAGTCCTTAAATCGATGAAAAACATAGTAATTTGTGGAAAATGATGTGAGTTGTGAAATTTTGTGAGCATTGTGTTTTTGAATGAAAATTTCAGCATGGATGCATGCGTGTCTATGCTGCATTTGTTTCAGTATATATCAATGTAAATTTGTCGTTACTATTGCTTGAAAGCAATAGTATAAACTGTTCGCGATCACAAGTGTGATATCGATCTTGCGTTATATGACGTGTATCTGAAATCAAGTGTGACGACCCGCTGAACTTAAGCATATCAATAAGCGGAGGAAAAGAAATCAAATGAGATTTCCCTAGTAGCTGCGAGTGAACTGGAATCAAGCCTATTGCCAATTCTTATGTTTTGTACAATAAGAGATGAGGTGTAAAGGTATCTCGTGTTCAGCAGTGGCACGGCCTAATTATTATTGAGTCAGTGCTCAAAGAAGGTGAAAAGCCTGTATGGTTGCGCCGATCTGTTGAACCGTGATACTGGAGAG
>QVRM01006659.1:12500-22500 GCA_003439945.1 Dermanyssus gallinae
GATACAGAGTCATTCCATATGCCTCGCGCACACTAAACCTGGGGCGGGTCAACGGCGGGAATAAGTCTACCATAGATACCCCCGCAGTTTACCCGCACTAGATACAGAGTCAGTCCATATGCCTCGCGCACACTAAACCTGGGGCGGGTCAACGGCGGGAATAAGTCTACCATAGATACCCCCGCAGTTTACCCGCACTAGATACAGAGTCATTCCATATGCCTCGCGCACACTAAACCTGGGGCGGGTCAACGGCGGGAATAAGTCTACCATAGATACCCCCGCAGTTTACCCGCACTAGATACAGAGTCAGTCCATATGCCTCGCGCACACTAAACCTGGGGCGGGTCAACGGCGGGAATAAGTCTACCATAGATACCCCCGCAGTTTACCCGCACTAGATACAGAGTCATTCCATATGCCTCGCGCACACTAAACCTGGGGCGGGTCAACGGCGGGAATAAGTCTACCATAGATACCCCCGCAGTTTACCCGCACTAGATACAGAGTCATTCCATATGCCTCGCGCACACTAAACCTGGGGCGGGTCAACGGCGGGAATAAGTCTACCATAGATACCCCCGCAGTTTACCCGCACTAGATACAGAGTCAGTCCATATGCCTCGCGCACACTAAACCTGGGGCGGGTCAACGGCGGGAATAAGTCTACCATAGATACCCCCGCAGTTTACCCGCACTAGATACAGAGTCATTCCATATGCCTCGCGCACACTAAACCTGGGGCGGGTCAACGGCGGGAATAAGTCTACCATAGATACCCCCGCAGTTTACCCGCACTAGATACAGAGTCATTCCATATGCCTCGCGCACACTAAACCTGGGGCGGGTCAACGGCGTACAACAAACACTCATAATGACACATTAAAACCCAGTTCTTCTCTAAAAACGCTCCGAATTACGCATGAAAACCCACTTTTTCCCTAAAAACACGCTTAATTACGCATTAAAACTCACTTTTTTCCTACAAACACTCATAATTACAAATTATAACCCACTTTTTCCCTACAAATACCCGTAATTACACATTAAACCCCACTTTTTTCCTACAAATTACATATTTTTTAATTATTTTAATTATTTCCTACAAATAACAGAATTTCCCCATAATTACAAACACTTTTTCCCTACAAACACTTATAATTACGCATTAAAACTCACTTTTTTCCTACAAACACTCATAATTACAAATTATAACCCACTTTTTCCCTACAGACACTTATAATTACGCATTAAAACCCATTTTTTTCCTACAAATTACATATTTTTTTATGATTTTAATTATTTCCTACAAATTACATAATTTCGTCATAATTACAAATTAAAACCCACTTTTTCCCTACAAACACTTATAATTACTCATTAAAACCCACTTTTTCCCAACAAACTCCCTTAATTACGCATTCAAATCCACTTTTTTTTCTACGAACACTCATAATTACATATTAAAACCCACTTTTTTGGTCATTTTTCCAAAGCTACGCGTCAGTGAATAATATAAATCTCAAGTTTAAATTGAGTATATGTGTTTTCTGATAGATATGTATACCTAGAAATAAGATACCTAGAAATAAGACTAATTTACACGAAATAATTAAATAAAAAAGTATTAGTATTAGCTAGAACTTTTTTGGCGGGAAAAAACGAGCGCCATTTTGATTCGTGTTGTCTTGTTTACTATAAATGATTAGTTGAAGCACTTTACCCTTTCCCGCTCTTGGATCTCCGTAGCGACGCACGTTGGGGGGTGGGGGGCGGAGAGAGAAGCGCTTTTCATCTTCGGGTTAGATCGCGTGCGCGCTAGGAGGGAGAGAGTATGGAGGGAGAAGCACGTTTCATCTTCGTTTAGCGCCGTTAGCGCCGCTACCGGGCAACATCAGCAGGTCCTACTTCATCAGTGGGCTTGTGAGCTGCTTGTGAATCTTTGCATTTCGGTGCGAGATGTGCCGGCGGCTCATAGGTCTAAGAGAAACTAGTACTTTAGAGTACTTTCTGAGTGTTACGAGGCGAGTTTTCGCGTTAGGCGATATGTGCTCGCATGAGAGCTCCTAATATCTGAGTGTACAGAGAATATGCAAGCTTAGTAATGCGTACTTACTGAGCAAAGTGGACACGTTATGTGTTGTGTTATAGAAAATATTCAATGATTGCATAAGCTGTGTGGTAAACACGGCTAGCAACACGAAAAACATCACAGTACTCGTTGAGTATGTGTTGATGAAGTAAAACTGGTTGATCCTGCCAGTAGTCATATGCTTGTCTTAAAGATTAAGCCATGCATGTTTAAGTTCATACCTTTGAATGGTGAAACCGCGAATGGCTCATTAAATCAGTTATAATTTCATGGGATGTGTTTTGTTAATTGGATAACTGTGGTAATTCTAGAGCTAATACATGCATATACGTTCAACTTCGGTTGGATGTGCTTTTATTAGTGCAAACCATGTCGTAAGACTATAGGTGGTGACTCTGAATAACTTTGCCGAGCATTTCGGCCTTGTGTCGGTGCTATTCCTTCAAAGTATCTGCTCTATCAACTGTCGATGGTATATTATATGTTTACCATGGTTGTAACGGGTAACGGGGAATTAGGGTTCGATTCCGGAGAGGGAGCCTGAGAAACGGCTACCACATCTAAGGAAGGCAGCAGGCGCGCAAATTACCCAATCCCGGCTCGGGGAGGTAGTGACAAAAAATAACAATGCGGGTCTTAAATGAGGCTTCGTAATTGGAATGAGTACATTCTAAATCCTTTAACGAGGAACTATTGGAGGGCAAGTCTGGTGCCAGCAGCCGCGGTAATTCCAGCTCCAATAGCGTATATTAAAATTGTTGCGTCTAAAAAGCTCGTAGTTTGAAAACTTGCCTTGACTTGCAATAGGTCCACATGGGCCACCGTTTGTCGAGCGCAAATATGGATGACTGTTTTTGCCGGCTTAATTGTTTGGCTTATAAGAGTTATCAAATATCACTTTGATTAAATTAGAGTGCTTAAAGCAAGTGTATTACTTGAATATAAATGCATGGAATGATGGAATATGTTATTGTTCTATTTGTTGGTTTTGGAACGATGAAATGATTGAAAGGAACTGATGGGGGCATTCGTATTGTTGTGAGAGAGGTGAAATTCTTAGACCACAGCAAGACGAACTACTGCGAAAGCATTTGCCAAGAATGTTTTCATTGATCAAGAACGAAAGTTAGAGGTTCGAAGGCGATCAGATACCGCCCTAGTTCTAACCATAAACTATGCCAACTAGCAATTTGCTTACGTATGTTTTACGACTAAGTGAGAGGCCACGGGAAACCAAAGTAGGGTTATGGGGGAAGTATGGTTGCAAAGCTGAAACTTAAAGGAATTGACGGAAGGGCACCACCAGGAGTGGAGCCTGCGGCTTAATTTGACTCAACACGGGAAAACTTACCTGGTCCTGACACTAGAAGGATTGACAGATTGATAGCTCTTTCTTGATTTGGTGGATGGTGGTGCATGGCCGTTCTTAGTTGGTGGAGTGATTTGTCTGGTTAATTCCGATAACGAACGAGACTCTAGCCTATTAAATAACACACAGAATCTCGTCTTCTGTGGCGTTCCTTAATGGGATCAAGTGTGTTTAACACTTTGAAACAGAGCAATAACAGGTCTGTGATGCCCTTAGATGTTCGGGGCCGCACGCGCGCTACATTGAGAGACAAAATGAGCTTTCCAGTCTTTAATAAGGCTAGTAATCTTTGAATGTTTTTCTTAATGGGGATAGGGGATTGCAATTGTGCCCCTTGAACGAGGAATTCCCAGTAAGTGCTAGTCATTAGCTAGTACTGATTACGTCCCTGCCCTTTGTACACACCGCCCGTCGCTACTACCGATTGAATGGTTTAGTGAGATCATCTGAGTAGATGTCCATGTACTTTGTACGTGTAATATTTGCAATGAAGATCAAACTTGATCATTTAGAGGAAGTAAAAGTCGTAACAAGGTTTCCGTAGGTGAACCTGCGGAAGGATCATTATTGAATCAAAATCCATTCACTCACTCAGAGAGGATGGTACCTGTATGATGTGCTATCTCACGCTGTTGGGAGAGCCATTGCAATGTAATGACATGTATTCTAAATTTGTATCGCGTACTCACTTTACTAAGTTAGTCGCGTGTCGCCAGCCATCGGCTGGTTTGACAACAATTTTACCAATTTGTGCTATTGAGATTAAAACAAAACAAGACTCAATGTGGGGGATCACTTAGTCCTTAAATCGATGAAAAACATAGTAATTTGTGGAAAATGATGTGAGTTGTGAAATTTTGTGAGCATTGTGTTTTTGAATGAAAATTTCAGCATGGATGCATGCGTGTCTATGCTGCATTTGTTTCAGTATATATCAATGTAAATTTGTCGTTACTATTGCTTGAAAGCAATAGTATAAACTGTTCGCGATCACAAGTGTGATATCGATCTTGCGTTATATGACGTGTATCTGAAATCAAGTGTGACGACCCGCTGAACTTAAGCATATCAATAAGCGGAGGAAAAGAAATCAAATGAGATTTCCCTAGTAGCTGCGAGTGAACTGGAATCAAGCCTATTGCCAATTCTTATGTTTTGTACAATAAGAGATGAGGTGTAAAGGTATCTCGTGTTCAGCAGTGGCACGGCCTAATTATTATTGAGTCAGTGCTCAAAGAAGGTGAAAAGCCTGTATGGTTGCGCCGATCTGTTGAACCGTGATACTGGAGAGTCTAGTTGTTTGAGAGTACAACTTAAAGTTGGTGGTAAATTTCATCAAAGGCTAAATATACGAAGGGACTAATAGCGAACAAGTACCATGAGGGAAAGTTGAAAAGAACTCTGACGAGAGAGTTCAACAGTACGTGAAACCACATTGAGTAAAACAGATAACTGTGTTGTTATGTGGTGTGCCTATCAACAGTCACTTCGGCGTTGCCACGTTTTGGGTGTAGGCTGTCTATTCAGCTGAATGCCTAAAACTAGCATAGTCGGAGGTGCTGTGCACTAGTGCGCACTCGATCATTGAGAAGCTATGCCGCTGCTGCATCGGTATGTGTCAGTCCGCACTTAGTGTGTAGTCACATGCTGGGTAATTGCTAGCCTTGGCGTAGTTTAGCTGTGTGACAGCTGTGGGTTGCGTTTGTCGATTGTAGCTGCTGTATCTGCGAACTGGTTTATTCCTTTTTGCGGTGAGTATGTTGCAGGACGCAAGCAGCCCGCCATCAATGGTTAACATTAGTTATTTGACCCGTCTTGAAACACGGACCAAGGAGTTCAAATGGCACGCGAGTCATTGGGTTTAATCACCCGAAGGCGAAGTGAAATGCAAACGTATTGTTATTTGTGGTTGTTCCATGATTAAGCGATAAGCTACTTATGCTTTCTGGCATTTGTAGACTACAAGCGTGATGTTTGAGACCCGAAAGATGGTGACCTATGCCTAGTCAAGATGAAGCCAGAGGAAACTCTGGTGGATGTCTGAAGTTGTTCTGACGTGCAAATCGATAATCTGATCTGGGTATAGGGGCGAAAGACTAATCGAACCATCTAGTAGCTGGTTCCTTCCGAAGTTTCCCTCAGGATAGCAAGCGTACATTTTTAGTTTCATCCCGTAAAGCGAATGATTAGAGGTATTGGGGCGTATATAGCCTCAACCTATTCTCAAACTTTTAATGGGTGTGAGTGTTCTTTCTCAATTGAAGAACGCTGTTAAATAAGTATGCTTAGTGGGCCATTTTTGGTAAGCAGAACTGGCGCTGTGGGTTGAACCAATTGTTGAGTTAAAGTGCCTAAAGCTGGAATGCGCATGAGATCTATAAAGGGTGTTAGTTGCTGAAGACAGCAGGACGGTGGCCATGGAAGTCGGAATCCGCTAAGGAGTGTGTAACAACTCACCTGCCAAAGCAACTAGCCCCAAAAATGGATGGCGCTATAGCATTGTACTTATACTCAACCTCTGATGTGCAGCATCGGTACACTCAGAGAGTAGGAAGGTAATGTGATAGCGTCGAAGGATTTTGCTGTAAAGTAATCTGGAGCTGTCACATGTGCAGATCTTGGTGGTAGTAGCAAGTACTCAATTGAAAACCTTGAGCACTGAAGTTGGGGATGGGTTCCATGTGAACAGTAGTTGATCGTGGGTCAGTCGGTCCTAAGCTTATGATGAAACATGTGTTGAATGTGTATAATAATGTGTTATCACTGTAAGCGAAAGGGAATCAGGCTAACATTCCTGAACCTGTACACCGGTGTGCTACTCTGTAGCAATCGTGGCAACACAAGTGCGCTCAAAGACACCAAGGGATAGGCTAGGAAGAGTTATCTTTTCTTTTTAAGTCACTTGTACCCATGGAATGAAGTAGATTTGAGATATGGGTAAGGGTGACATAAAGCTGCTCATTTTAGAGTAGTTTAGTTGACTCCCTTGGTCCTTGAAAATTTGAGCGTGGTGTTAACCTTGGTGGCAGTCCGTACTAGTATCCGCAGCAGGTCTCCAAGGTGCGTAGCCTTTAGTGTCTAGATTAATGTAGGTAAGGGAAGTCGGCAAAATAGTTCTGTAACTTTGGGAGAAGGGATGGCTCTGAAGGTTGATCCAGTCAGGTTGACAGTAGAAGTATTTATGACATTGTGTTGTCGCCGGATGGGCTTCGTACCCGTCTGGATGATGACCGAAGTTGTGCTTATGGACATTGTTAGCTGATTCGGTTTATTCTGATATGACTGGAAATTATCAACTACTTCAGAACTGGTACGAACTGAGGGAATCCGACTGTCTAATTAAAACAAAGCATTGTGAAGTCCAGTAATTGGTTATGACACAATGTGATTTCTGCCCAGTGCTCTGAATGTCAAAGTGAAGAGATTCTTTGAAGCGCGGGTAAACGGCGGGAGTAACTATGAGTATGTATGTATCCCTAGGGATACATATATAGCATTGTAGTAGCCGCCGCTACCGCGGCCATCTTGGATAGCCGGCCAGTTGGTCACCACGTGGCCTCGTGGCGAGAGCGGCATTCAAGAGGGAGTGTGTTGTGGGAGAAGTTGACGTGCACATTGCACATCGACAACGTGCAGGCGCGCACCCGGACCAACGTACGGGTGACGTCTGCCCCACATTCAGGTACGAGATAACGTACAGGGCGCGTAGGCCAACCTCACGTTCGCAAGCGGGTGTGCATATGAGCCGGCCAACGCGCACAGAGTGGTGACATACATATATATATTTATATATGTATGTAGCGCTCTGTGTTGTGAACCGGCCATAGGTTAACAGCTGCGAACGAGTAACCGGCTTGCGTGTAGTAACAAGGGTGGCCTGTACTGATCGTTGCTTGTTACACACATCCCATGATCACTGTGCACTGGTAATATTAATATATTGTGTGCTACCTATATCTCACTAGATCATAGGGGGGCGGCGCTGGTATTCGTTATACGTATACTATCCGCCCTGTAGAGCAATCTACTAGCTATACGATATATTAATTAGTGCTGCTACATATATACACACACGACAACCAAACACTGTGTTGATACATTGTGACAGTGTACGGTTTGGCACCGTGTGGTCAGGCTAATTATACTTGGCTGTTCCAGAACACTGCCAATTGACACACCTGCAATCAACACCAACGATTGCAGGGAAGCTTTTTATCGTTCTTAGAAGATTCTACATCCATCTTAAACAACAACATCAAGAAGCCAGCTGCCCCAGCAGTGAAGCCAACGATACTCGCCATGGATCGTCGAACCTGCCCCGACTGCGGAAAGGTCTGCAAGACTGGTGGTGGGCTCGCGGCCCACATGCGATCCCACAGACGCATGGACACACACGACACACACAGACATATCTCCCCCTCTCCCCCCGGCTCTCCCCCCACTCCTAGCAATAATATTAATAATAATAATAATAATTCTGCCGCTAATATTACAACTTCTATTAGTAATAGCATACCGGTACCGGCCGAGGATACACCAACTTCGAGCCGTCTCCCCTCCCCCTCCCCCCCCCTCCTCTAGCATAGAAGTCAGTAACCTCGCCTCTCCCCCCACCCAGGATGCCACCCCTATACCCCCTCCCAGCTCACAGTCCACTACCCGATATATTTGTCGTGCCGCCGAATGCACGCGGTCATTCCAAACAAAATCCGGCCTAACCCTTCATATGATGCGTAACCACCCCTCTCTTTTAAATACTGACCGCGAAGCTCTCCCCAAAGGTAAACGGCCACGTTGGAATCCGCAGGACCGTGAGCTAATGGCATCCTTAGAAGCGGATATAATTTTAGAAAATAATGGCGAGGCTCCATATAACATTAACCAAGAAATAGCTGCAAAATTTTCTGACCGCACACTTGATTCGATAAAAAGCCAGCGGAAATACCAGTCGTATCGGACGATGGTTAGCGAGGCGATTCAACAGAAACGCCGTCGCTCCTCGTCCGACCCTGACCAAGACGAGGCTCCTGAGCCCAGACGAGCCAGAGATAACTCACCCGACAGACATGCTTCGGACCCATCTCCCAAAAATATTATTTTAACTCATATACATGCCCTCACAAACACACTCCCAGCCAGACATACAATGACACCTGATTTAGCCCACCTCGCTGGAGTAATCCAAGAGGGAGGCGACTACACAGATACACTTAATAACTTTCTTAACAAACATTTACACAACACACTCCCCCAACGCGCCTCGGATAGAAGGCCCTCCACTGAGGTGACCCTATCCAAGAGGCAACAGCGGAGGGAAGAGTACGCCACAACGCAAAAACTCTTCAACAAAAACCGTTCTAAATGCGCCAATGAGGTGCTCGACGGTAAACGCTCAGCACACAACATGAACGGACCCGATGTAGTAGAGCATTGGGCCAGTACCATGACACTGCCTGCTCCCCCTCCCTTACCCCCTACCCCACATACCCCCAACCCTGATCTAACCGACCTCTCATCCCCTATCTCCCTCGATGAGACGGTTCTAGCCCTTAAGGGACCTTCTAAGGCACTAGGCCTGGATGGGATCGGACTCTCCGCCCTCCGTAGCATACCAACTAAGATTGTCTGCTGTCTCCTAAACATAATTTTTATTAGCAATGTCCCCGACTCACTACAGGAAGCTCGCATAGCGTTCATCCCAAAGGTCCCCATCTGCTCCTCCCCGGGTGACCTACGTCCCATCTCAATAACTTCTTATTTACAAAGAACGCTTAATAAAATTCTAGCTAGACGACTCCAGTCCACAATAGAACTCCACCCGATGCAGCGAGCCTTCCTCCCCTACGACGGCACCTTTGAAAACCTCGCGTTGCTGGACGGCATCATTCATGATGCCAAGCGAAGGGGTGTGGAGCTCAGGCTGGCCTCCATCGATCTGCGTAAAGCGTTCGATATGGTCAGTCATGACTCCATACTCTGGACACTCCGGCGACGCGGGTATCCAAAGATGTTCGTCGACTATATCGAGCGTTTATACCTATCGTCCCGAACCCTTATAGAATACAACAATAGCAGTCGTTCAGTCAGGCCCACCAGGGGTGTTCGTCAGGGAGACCCCCTGTCACCCCTGCTTTTTAATTTGGTACTGGACGACATCCTATCTAAATTAAACGAGAGCAATATCGGCTACCAAGTAGCCGATGGCAACCGCATTTTAGGCCTTGCCTTTGCGGATGACCTTATACTTTTTGCCCCCACGAAACAAACTCTCCAACAACTCCTTAATCTAGCATATCCATTATTAAACGCTCGAGGCCTTGAAATAAACACGGACAAGAGCTTCACCCTGTCTCACCTCTTTGACGGTAAGGCAGGGGTAAGCTATTTCCGCTCCCAACCGGAATTCACCGTTGGAGAGAGGCTATTGCCCGCCAAAGGTATAAACGCTCGATGGAAATATCTAGGAATCGAGTTTGACGGAAACGGCAAAATCGATTCAACACTAGATATTCTCCTTAGATTATTAAGCAGACTAAAAG
>QVRM01006659.1:27500-35000 GCA_003439945.1 Dermanyssus gallinae
AAAACGCTCCGAATTACGCATGAAAACCCACTTTTTCCCTAAAAACACGCTTAATTACGCATTAAAACTCACTTTTTTCCTACAAACACTCATAATTACAAATTATAACCCACTTTTTCCCTACAAATACCCGTAATTACACATTAAACCCCACTTTTTTCCTACAAATTACATATTTTTTAATTATTTTAATTATTTCCTACAAATAACAGAATTTCCCCATAATTACAAACACTTTTTCCCTACAAACACTTATAATTACGCATTAAAACTCACTTTTTTCCTACAAACACTCATAATTACAAATTATAACCCACTTTTTCCCTACAGACACTTATAATTACGCATTAAAACCCATTTTTTTCCTACAAATTACATATTTTTTTATGATTTTAATTATTTCCTACAAATTACATAATTTCGTCATAATTACAAATTAAAACCCACTTTTTCCCTACAAACACTTATAATTACTCATTAAAACCCACTTTTTCCCAACAAACTCCCTTAATTACGCATTCAAATCCACTTTTTTTTCTACGAACACTCATAATTACATATTAAAACCCACTTTTTTGGTCATTTTTCCAAAGCTACGCGTCAGTGAATAATATAAATCTCAAGTTTAAATTGAGTATATGTGTTTTCTGATAGATATGTATACCTAGAAATAAGATACCTAGAAATAAGACTAATTTACACGAAATAATTAAATAAAAAAGTATTAGTATTAGCTAGAACTTTTTTGGCGGGAAAAAACGAGCGCCATTTTGATTCGTGTTGTCTTGTTTACTATAAATGATTAGTTGAAGCACTTTACCCTTTCCCGCTCTTGGATCTCCGTAGCGACGCACGTTGGGGGGTGGGGGGCGGAGAGAGAAGCGCTTTTCATCTTCGGGTTAGATCGCGTGCGCGCTAGGAGGGAGAGAGTATGGAGGGAGAAGCACGTTTCATCTTCGTTTAGCGCCGTTAGCGCCGCTACCGGGCAACATCAGCAGGTCCTACTTCATCAGTGGGCTTGTGAGCTGCTTGTGAATCTTTGCATTTCGGTGCGAGATGTGCCGGCGGCTCATAGGTCTAAGAGAAACTAGTACTTTAGAGTACTTTCTGAGTGTTACGAGGCGAGTTTTCGCGTTAGGCGATATGTGCTCGCATGAGAGCTCCTAATATCTGAGTGTACAGAGAATATGCAAGCTTAGTAATGCGTACTTACTGAGCAAAGTGGACACGTTATGTGTTGTGTTATAGAAAATATTCAATGATTGCATAAGCTGTGTGGTAAACACGGCTAGCAACACGAAAAACATCACAGTACTCGTTGAGTATGTGTTGATGAAGTAAAACTGGTTGATCCTGCCAGTAGTCATATGCTTGTCTTAAAGATTAAGCCATGCATGTTTAAGTTCATACCTTTGAATGGTGAAACCGCGAATGGCTCATTAAATCAGTTATAATTTCATGGGATGTGTTTTGTTAATTGGATAACTGTGGTAATTCTAGAGCTAATACATGCATATACGTTCAACTTCGGTTGGATGTGCTTTTATTAGTGCAAACCATGTCGTAAGACTATAGGTGGTGACTCTGAATAACTTTGCCGAGCATTTCGGCCTTGTGTCGGTGCTATTCCTTCAAAGTATCTGCTCTATCAACTGTCGATGGTATATTATATGTTTACCATGGTTGTAACGGGTAACGGGGAATTAGGGTTCGATTCCGGAGAGGGAGCCTGAGAAACGGCTACCACATCTAAGGAAGGCAGCAGGCGCGCAAATTACCCAATCCCGGCTCGGGGAGGTAGTGACAAAAAATAACAATGCGGGTCTTAAATGAGGCTTCGTAATTGGAATGAGTACATTCTAAATCCTTTAACGAGGAACTATTGGAGGGCAAGTCTGGTGCCAGCAGCCGCGGTAATTCCAGCTCCAATAGCGTATATTAAAATTGTTGCGTCTAAAAAGCTCGTAGTTTGAAAACTTGCCTTGACTTGCAATAGGTCCACATGGGCCACCGTTTGTCGAGCGCAAATATGGATGACTGTTTTTGCCGGCTTAATTGTTTGGCTTATAAGAGTTATCAAATATCACTTTGATTAAATTAGAGTGCTTAAAGCAAGTGTATTACTTGAATATAAATGCATGGAATGATGGAATATGTTATTGTTCTATTTGTTGGTTTTGGAACGATGAAATGATTGAAAGGAACTGATGGGGGCATTCGTATTGTTGTGAGAGAGGTGAAATTCTTAGACCACAGCAAGACGAACTACTGCGAAAGCATTTGCCAAGAATGTTTTCATTGATCAAGAACGAAAGTTAGAGGTTCGAAGGCGATCAGATACCGCCCTAGTTCTAACCATAAACTATGCCAACTAGCAATTTGCTTACGTATGTTTTACGACTAAGTGAGAGGCCACGGGAAACCAAAGTAGGGTTATGGGGGAAGTATGGTTGCAAAGCTGAAACTTAAAGGAATTGACGGAAGGGCACCACCAGGAGTGGAGCCTGCGGCTTAATTTGACTCAACACGGGAAAACTTACCTGGTCCTGACACTAGAAGGATTGACAGATTGATAGCTCTTTCTTGATTTGGTGGATGGTGGTGCATGGCCGTTCTTAGTTGGTGGAGTGATTTGTCTGGTTAATTCCGATAACGAACGAGACTCTAGCCTATTAAATAACACACAGAATCTCGTCTTCTGTGGCGTTCCTTAATGGGATCAAGTGTGTTTAACACTTTGAAACAGAGCAATAACAGGTCTGTGATGCCCTTAGATGTTCGGGGCCGCACGCGCGCTACATTGAGAGACAAAATGAGCTTTCCAGTCTTTAATAAGGCTAGTAATCTTTGAATGTTTTTCTTAATGGGGATAGGGGATTGCAATTGTGCCCCTTGAACGAGGAATTCCCAGTAAGTGCTAGTCATTAGCTAGTACTGATTACGTCCCTGCCCTTTGTACACACCGCCCGTCGCTACTACCGATTGAATGGTTTAGTGAGATCATCTGAGTAGATGTCCATGTACTTTGTACGTGTAATATTTGCAATGAAGATCAAACTTGATCATTTAGAGGAAGTAAAAGTCGTAACAAGGTTTCCGTAGGTGAACCTGCGGAAGGATCATTATTGAATCAAAATCCATTCACTCACTCAGAGAGGATGGTACCTGTATGATGTGCTATCTCACGCTGTTGGGAGAGCCATTGCAATGTAATGACATGTATTCTAAATTTGTATCGCGTACTCACTTTACTAAGTTAGTCGCGTGTCGCCAGCCATCGGCTGGTTTGACAACAATTTTACCAATTTGTGCTATTGAGATTAAAACAAAACAAGACTCAATGTGGGGGATCACTTAGTCCTTAAATCGATGAAAAACATAGTAATTTGTGGAAAATGATGTGAGTTGTGAAATTTTGTGAGCATTGTGTTTTTGAATGAAAATTTCAGCATGGATGCATGCGTGTCTATGCTGCATTTGTTTCAGTATATATCAATGTAAATTTGTCGTTACTATTGCTTGAAAGCAATAGTATAAACTGTTCGCGATCACAAGTGTGATATCGATCTTGCGTTATATGACGTGTATCTGAAATCAAGTGTGACGACCCGCTGAACTTAAGCATATCAATAAGCGGAGGAAAAGAAATCAAATGAGATTTCCCTAGTAGCTGCGAGTGAACTGGAATCAAGCCTATTGCCAATTCTTATGTTTTGTACAATAAGAGATGAGGTGTAAAGGTATCTCGTGTTCAGCAGTGGCACGGCCTAATTATTATTGAGTCAGTGCTCAAAGAAGGTGAAAAGCCTGTATGGTTGCGCCGATCTGTTGAACCGTGATACTGGAGAGTCTAGTTGTTTGAGAGTACAACTTAAAGTTGGTGGTAAATTTCATCAAAGGCTAAATATACGAAGGGACTAATAGCGAACAAGTACCATGAGGGAAAGTTGAAAAGAACTCTGACGAGAGAGTTCAACAGTACGTGAAACCACATTGAGTAAAACAGATAACTGTGTTGTTATGTGGTGTGCCTATCAACAGTCACTTCGGCGTTGCCACGTTTTGGGTGTAGGCTGTCTATTCAGCTGAATGCCTAAAACTAGCATAGTCGGAGGTGCTGTGCACTAGTGCGCACTCGATCATTGAGAAGCTATGCCGCTGCTGCATCGGTATGTGTCAGTCCGCACTTAGTGTGTAGTCACATGCTGGGTAATTGCTAGCCTTGGCGTAGTTTAGCTGTGTGACAGCTGTGGGTTGCGTTTGTCGATTGTAGCTGCTGTATCTGCGAACTGGTTTATTCCTTTTTGCGGTGAGTATGTTGCAGGACGCAAGCAGCCCGCCATCAATGGTTAACATTAGTTATTTGACCCGTCTTGAAACACGGACCAAGGAGTTCAAATGGCACGCGAGTCATTGGGTTTAATCACCCGAAGGCGAAGTGAAATGCAAACGTATTGTTATTTGTGGTTGTTCCATGATTAAGCGATAAGCTACTTATGCTTTCTGGCATTTGTAGACTACAAGCGTGATGTTTGAGACCCGAAAGATGGTGACCTATGCCTAGTCAAGATGAAGCCAGAGGAAACTCTGGTGGATGTCTGAAGTTGTTCTGACGTGCAAATCGATAATCTGATCTGGGTATAGGGGCGAAAGACTAATCGAACCATCTAGTAGCTGGTTCCTTCCGAAGTTTCCCTCAGGATAGCAAGCGTACATTTTTAGTTTCATCCCGTAAAGCGAATGATTAGAGGTATTGGGGCGTATATAGCCTCAACCTATTCTCAAACTTTTAATGGGTGTGAGTGTTCTTTCTCAATTGAAGAACGCTGTTAAATAAGTATGCTTAGTGGGCCATTTTTGGTAAGCAGAACTGGCGCTGTGGGTTGAACCAATTGTTGAGTTAAAGTGCCTAAAGCTGGAATGCGCATGAGATCTATAAAGGGTGTTAGTTGCTGAAGACAGCAGGACGGTGGCCATGGAAGTCGGAATCCGCTAAGGAGTGTGTAACAACTCACCTGCCAAAGCAACTAGCCCCAAAAATGGATGGCGCTATAGCATTGTACTTATACTCAACCTCTGATGTGCAGCATCGGTACACTCAGAGAGTAGGAAGGTAATGTGATAGCGTCGAAGGATTTTGCTGTAAAGTAATCTGGAGCTGTCACATGTGCAGATCTTGGTGGTAGTAGCAAGTACTCAATTGAAAACCTTGAGCACTGAAGTTGGGGATGGGTTCCATGTGAACAGTAGTTGATCGTGGGTCAGTCGGTCCTAAGCTTATGATGAAACATGTGTTGAATGTGTATAATAATGTGTTATCACTGTAAGCGAAAGGGAATCAGGCTAACATTCCTGAACCTGTACACCGGTGTGCTACTCTGTAGCAATCGTGGCAACACAAGTGCGCTCAAAGACACCAAGGGATAGGCTAGGAAGAGTTATCTTTTCTTTTTAAGTCACTTGTACCCATGGAATGAAGTAGATTTGAGATATGGGTAAGGGTGACATAAAGCTGCTCATTTTAGAGTAGTTTAGTTGACTCCCTTGGTCCTTGAAAATTTGAGCGTGGTGTTAACCTTGGTGGCAGTCCGTACTAGTATCCGCAGCAGGTCTCCAAGGTGCGTAGCCTTTAGTGTCTAGATTAATGTAGGTAAGGGAAGTCGGCAAAATAGTTCTGTAACTTTGGGAGAAGGGATGGCTCTGAAGGTTGATCCAGTCAGGTTGACAGTAGAAGTATTTATGACATTGTGTTGTCGCCGGATGGGCTTCGTACCCGTCTGGATGATGACCGAAGTTGTGCTTATGGACATTGTTAGCTGATTCGGTTTATTCTGATATGACTGGAAATTATCAACTACTTCAGAACTGGTACGAACTGAGGGAATCCGACTGTCTAATTAAAACAAAGCATTGTGAAGTCCAGTAATTGGTTATGACACAATGTGATTTCTGCCCAGTGCTCTGAATGTCAAAGTGAAGAGATTCTTTGAAGCGCGGGTAAACGGCGGGAGTAACTATGACTCTCTTTGCCCCACATTCAGGTACGAGATAACGTACAGGGCGCGTAAGCCAACCTCACGTTCGCAAGCGGGTGTGCATATGAGCCGGCCAACGCGCACAGAGTGGTGACATACATATATATATTTATATATGTATGTAGCGCTCTGTGTTGTGAACCGGCCATAGGTTAACAGCTGCGAACGAGTAACCGGCTTGCGTGTAGTAACAAGGGTGGCCTGTACTGATCGTTGCTTTTACACACATCCCATGATCACTGTGCACTGGTAAATAATATATTGTGTGCTACCTATATCTCACTAGATCATAGGGGGGCGGCGCTGGTATTCGTTATACGTATACTATCCGCCCTGTAGAGCAATCTACTAGCTATACGATATATTAATTAGTGCTGCTACATATATACACACACGACAACCAAACACTGTGTTGATACATTGTGACAGTGTACGGTTTGGCACCGTGTGGTCAGGCTAATTATACTTGGCTGTTCCAGAACACTGCCAATTGACACACCTGCAAGTCAACACCAACGATTGCAGGGAGCTTTTTATCGTTCTTAGAAGATTTTACATCCATCTTAAACAACAACATCAAGAAGCCAGCTGCCCCAGCAGTGAAGCCAACGATACTCGCCATGGATCGTCGAACCTGCCCCGACTGCGGAAAGGTCTGCAAGACTGGTGGTGGGCTCGCGGCCCACATGCGATCCCACAGACGCATGGACACACACGACACACCAGACATATCTCCCCCTCTCCCCCCGGCTCTCCCCCCACTCCTAGCAGTAATATTAATAATAATAATAATAATTCTGCCGCTAATATTACAACTTCTATTAGTAATAGCATACCGGTACGGCCGAGGATACACCACTTCGAGCCGTCTCCCCTCCCCTCCCCCCCGTCCTCTAGCATAGAAGTCAGTAACCTCGCCTCTCCCCCCACCCAGGATGCCACCCCTATACCCCCTCCAGCTCACAGTCCTACCCGATATATTTGTCGTGCCGCCGAATGCACGCGGTCATTCCAAACAAAATCCGGCCTAACCCTTCATATGATTCGTAACCACCCCTCTCTTTTAAATACTGACCGCGAAGCTCTCCCCAAAGGTAAACGGCCACGTTGGAATCCGCAGGACCGTGAGCTAATGGCATCCTTAGAAGCGGATATAATTTTAGAAAATAATGGCGAGGCTCCATATAACATTAACCAAGAAATAGCTGCAAAATTTTCTGACCGCACACTTGATTCGATAAAAAGCCAGCGGAAATACCAGTCGTATCGGACGATGGTTAGCGAGGCGATTCAACAGAAACGCCGTCGCTCCTCGTCCGACCCTGACCAAGACGAGGCTCCTGAGCCCAGACGAGCCAGAGATAACTCACCCGACAGACATGCTTCGGACCCATCTCCCAAAAATATTATTTTAACTCATATACATGCCCTCACAAACACACTCCCAGCCAGACATACAATGACA
>QVRM01006659.1:40000-45000 GCA_003439945.1 Dermanyssus gallinae
ACCATAGATACCCCCGCAGTTTACCCGCACTAGATACAGAGTCATTCCATATGCCTCGCGCACACTAAACCTGGGGCGGGTCAACGGCGTACAACAAACACTCATAATGACACATTAAAACCCAGTTCTTCTCTAAAAACGCTCCGAATTACGCATGAAAACCCACTTTTTCCCTAAAAACACGCTTAATTACGCATTAAAACTCACTTTTTTCCTACAAACACTCATAATTACAAATTATAACCCACTTTTTCCCAACAAACTCCCTTAATTACGCATTCAAATCCACTTTTTTTTCTACGAACACTCATAATTACATATTAAAACCCACTTTTTTGGTCATTTTTCCAAAGCTACGCGTCAGTGAATAATATAAATCTCAAGTTTAAATTGAGTATATGTGTTTTCTGATAGATATGTATACCTAGAAATAAGATACCTAGAAATAAGACTAATTTACACGAAATAATTAAATAAAAAAGTATTAGTATTAGCTAGAACTTTTTTGGCGGGAAAAAACGAGCGCCATTTTGATTCGTGTTGTCTTGTTTACTATAAATGATTAGTTGAAGCACTTTACCCTTTCCCGCTCTTGGATCTCCGTAGCGACGCACGTTGGGGGGTGGGGGGCGGAGAGAGAAGCGCTTTTCATCTTCGGGTTAGATCGCGTGCGCGCTAGGAGGGAGAGAGTATGGAGGGAGAAGCACGTTTCATCTTCGTTTAGCGCCGTTAGCGCCGCTACCGGGCAACATCAGCAGGTCCTACTTCATCAGTGGGCTTGTGAGCTGCTTGTGAATCTTTGCATTTCGGTGCGAGATGTGCCGGCGGCTCATAGGTCTAAGAGAAACTAGTACTTTAGAGTACTTTCTGAGTGTTACGAGGCGAGTTTTCGCGTTAGGCGATATGTGCTCGCATGAGAGCTCCTAATATCTGAGTGTACAGAGAATATGCAAGCTTAGTAATGCGTACTTACTGAGCAAAGTGGACACGTTATGTGTTGTGTTATAGAAAATATTCAATGATTGCATAAGCTGTGTGGTAAACACGGCTAGCAACACGAAAAACATCACAGTACTCGTTGAGTATGTGTTGATGAAGTAAAACTGGTTGATCCTGCCAGTAGTCATATGCTTGTCTTAAAGATTAAGCCATGCATGTTTAAGTTCATACCTTTGAATGGTGAAACCGCGAATGGCTCATTAAATCAGTTATAATTTCATGGGATGTGTTTTGTTAATTGGATAACTGTGGTAATTCTAGAGCTAATACATGCATATACGTTCAACTTCGGTTGGATGTGCTTTTATTAGTGCAAACCATGTCGTAAGACTATAGGTGGTGACTCTGAATAACTTTGCCGAGCATTTCGGCCTTGTGTCGGTGCTATTCCTTCAAAGTATCTGCTCTATCAACTGTCGATGGTATATTATATGTTTACCATGGTTGTAACGGGTAACGGGGAATTAGGGTTCGATTCCGGAGAGGGAGCCTGAGAAACGGCTACCACATCTAAGGAAGGCAGCAGGCGCGCAAATTACCCAATCCCGGCTCGGGGAGGTAGTGACAAAAAATAACAATGCGGGTCTTAAATGAGGCTTCGTAATTGGAATGAGTACATTCTAAATCCTTTAACGAGGAACTATTGGAGGGCAAGTCTGGTGCCAGCAGCCGCGGTAATTCCAGCTCCAATAGCGTATATTAAAATTGTTGCGTCTAAAAAGCTCGTAGTTTGAAAACTTGCCTTGACTTGCAATAGGTCCACATGGGCCACCGTTTGTCGAGCGCAAATATGGATGACTGTTTTTGCCGGCTTAATTGTTTGGCTTATAAGAGTTATCAAATATCACTTTGATTAAATTAGAGTGCTTAAAGCAAGTGTATTACTTGAATATAAATGCATGGAATGATGGAATATGTTATTGTTCTATTTGTTGGTTTTGGAACGATGAAATGATTGAAAGGAACTGATGGGGGCATTCGTATTGTTGTGAGAGAGGTGAAATTCTTAGACCACAGCAAGACGAACTACTGCGAAAGCATTTGCCAAGAATGTTTTCATTGATCAAGAACGAAAGTTAGAGGTTCGAAGGCGATCAGATACCGCCCTAGTTCTAACCATAAACTATGCCAACTAGCAATTTGCTTACGTATGTTTTACGACTAAGTGAGAGGCCACGGGAAACCAAAGTAGGGTTATGGGGGAAGTATGGTTGCAAAGCTGAAACTTAAAGGAATTGACGGAAGGGCACCACCAGGAGTGGAGCCTGCGGCTTAATTTGACTCAACACGGGAAAACTTACCTGGTCCTGACACTAGAAGGATTGACAGATTGATAGCTCTTTCTTGATTTGGTGGATGGTGGTGCATGGCCGTTCTTAGTTGGTGGAGTGATTTGTCTGGTTAATTCCGATAACGAACGAGACTCTAGCCTATTAAATAACACACAGAATCTCGTCTTCTGTGGCGTTCCTTAATGGGATCAAGTGTGTTTAACACTTTGAAACAGAGCAATAACAGGTCTGTGATGCCCTTAGATGTTCGGGGCCGCACGCGCGCTACATTGAGAGACAAAATGAGCTTTCCAGTCTTTAATAAGGCTAGTAATCTTTGAATGTTTTTCTTAATGGGGATAGGGGATTGCAATTGTGCCCCTTGAACGAGGAATTCCCAGTAAGTGCTAGTCATTAGCTAGTACTGATTACGTCCCTGCCCTTTGTACACACCGCCCGTCGCTACTACCGATTGAATGGTTTAGTGAGATCATCTGAGTAGATGTCCATGTACTTTGTACGTGTAATATTTGCAATGAAGATCAAACTTGATCATTTAGAGGAAGTAAAAGTCGTAACAAGGTTTCCGTAGGTGAACCTGCGGAAGGATCATTATTGAATCAAAATCCATTCACTCACTCAGAGAGGATGGTACCTGTATGATGTGCTATCTCACGCTGTTGGGAGAGCCATTGCAATGTAATGACATGTATTCTAAATTTGTATCGCGTACTCACTTTACTAAGTTAGTCGCGTGTCGCCAGCCATCGGCTGGTTTGACAACAATTTTACCAATTTGTGCTATTGAGATTAAAACAAAACAAGACTCAATGTGGGGGATCACTTAGTCCTTAAATCGATGAAAAACATAGTAATTTGTGGAAAATGATGTGAGTTGTGAAATTTTGTGAGCATTGTGTTTTTGAATGAAAATTTCAGCATGGATGCATGCGTGTCTATGCTGCATTTGTTTCAGTATATATCAATGTAAATTTGTCGTTACTATTGCTTGAAAGCAATAGTATAAACTGTTCGCGATCACAAGTGTGATATCGATCTTGCGTTATATGACGTGTATCTGAAATCAAGTGTGACGACCCGCTGAACTTAAGCATATCAATAAGCGGAGGAAAAGAAATCAAATGAGATTTCCCTAGTAGCTGCGAGTGAACTGGAATCAAGCCTATTGCCAATTCTTATGTTTTGTACAATAAGAGATGAGGTGTAAAGGTATCTCGTGTTCAGCAGTGGCACGGCCTAATTATTATTGAGTCAGTGCTCAAAGAAGGTGAAAAGCCTGTATGGTTGCGCCGATCTGTTGAACCGTGATACTGGAGAGTCTAGTTGTTTGAGAGTACAACTTAAAGTTGGTGGTAAATTTCATCAAAGGCTAAATATACGAAGGGACTAATAGCGAACAAGTACCATGAGGGAAAGTTGAAAAGAACTCTGACGAGAGAGTTCAACAGTACGTGAAACCACATTGAGTAAAACAGATAACTGTGTTGTTATGTGGTGTGCCTATCAACAGTCACTTCGGCGTTGCCACGTTTTGGGTGTAGGCTGTCTATTCAGCTGAATGCCTAAAACTAGCATAGTCGGAGGTGCTGTGCACTAGTGCGCACTCGATCATTGAGAAGCTATGCCGCTGCTGCATCGGTATGTGTCAGTCCGCACTTAGTGTGTAGTCACATGCTGGGTAATTGCTAGCCTTGGCGTAGTTTAGCTGTGTGACAGCTGTGGGTTGCGTTTGTCGATTGTAGCTGCTGTATCTGCGAACTGGTTTATTCCTTTTTGCGGTGAGTATGTTGCAGGACGCAAGCAGCCCGCCATCAATGGTTAACATTAGTTATTTGACCCGTCTTGAAACACGGACCAAGGAGTTCAAATGGCACGCGAGTCATTGGGTTTAATCACCCGAAGGCGAAGTGAAATGCAAACGTATTGTTATTTGTGGTTGTTCCATGATTAAGCGATAAGCTACTTATGCTTTCTGGCATTTGTAGACTACAAGCGTGATGTTTGAGACCCGAAAGATGGTGACCTATGCCTAGTCAAGATGAAGCCAGAGGAAACTCTGGTGGATGTCTGAAGTTGTTCTGACGTGCAAATCGATAATCTGATCTGGGTATAGGGGCGAAAGACTAATCGAACCATCTAGTAGCTGGTTCCTTCCGAAGTTTCCCTCAGGATAGCAAGCGTACATTTTTAGTTTCATCCCGTAAAGCGAATGATTAGAGGTATTGGGGCGTATATAGCCTCAACCTATTCTCAAACTTTTAATGGGTGTGAGTGTTCTTTCTCAATTGAAGAACGCTGTTAAATAAGTATGCTTAGTGGGCCATTTTTGGTAAGCAGAACTGGCGCTGTGGGTTGAACCAATTGTTGAGTTAAAGTGCCTAAAGCTGGAATGCGCATGAGATCTATAAAGGGTGTTAGTTGCTGAAGACAGCAGGACGGTGGCCATGGAAGTCGGAATCCGCTAAGGAGTGTGTAACAACTCACCTGCCAAAGCAACTAGCCCCAAAAATGGATGGCGCTATAGCATTGTACTTATACTCAACCTCTGATGTGCAGCATCGGTACACTCAGAGAGTAGGAAGGTAATGTGATAGCGTCGAAGGATTTTGCTGTAAAGTAATCTGGAGCTGTCACATGTGCAGATCTTGGTGGTAGTAGCAAGTACTCAATTGAAAACCTTGAGCACTGAAGTTGGGGATGGGTTCCATG
>QVRM01006659.1:50000-55160 GCA_003439945.1 Dermanyssus gallinae
GGGGGCGGAGAGAGAAGCGCTTTTCATCTTCGGGTTAGATCGCGTGCGCGCTAGGAGGGAGAGAGTATGGAGGGAGAAGCACGTTTCATCTTCGTTTAGCGCCGTTAGCGCCGCTACCGGGCAACATCAGCAGGTCCTACTTCATCAGTGGGCTTGTGAGCTGCTTGTGAATCTTTGCATTTCGGTGCGAGATGTGCCGGCGGCTCATAGGTCTAAGAGAAACTAGTACTTTAGAGTACTTTCTGAGTGTTACGAGGCGAGTTTTCGCGTTAGGCGATATGTGCTCGCATGAGAGCTCCTAATATCTGAGTGTACAGAGAATATGCAAGCTTAGTAATGCGTACTTACTGAGCAAAGTGGACACGTTATGTGTTGTGTTATAGAAAATATTCAATGATTGCATAAGCTGTGTGGTAAACACGGCTAGCAACACGAAAAACATCACAGTACTCGTTGAGTATGTGTTGATGAAGTAAAACTGGTTGATCCTGCCAGTAGTCATATGCTTGTCTTAAAGATTAAGCCATGCATGTTTAAGTTCATACCTTTGAATGGTGAAACCGCGAATGGCTCATTAAATCAGTTATAATTTCATGGGATGTGTTTTGTTAATTGGATAACTGTGGTAATTCTAGAGCTAATACATGCATATACGTTCAACTTCGGTTGGATGTGCTTTTATTAGTGCAAACCATGTCGTAAGACTATAGGTGGTGACTCTGAATAACTTTGCCGAGCATTTCGGCCTTGTGTCGGTGCTATTCCTTCAAAGTATCTGCTCTATCAACTGTCGATGGTATATTATATGTTTACCATGGTTGTAACGGGTAACGGGGAATTAGGGTTCGATTCCGGAGAGGGAGCCTGAGAAACGGCTACCACATCTAAGGAAGGCAGCAGGCGCGCAAATTACCCAATCCCGGCTCGGGGAGGTAGTGACAAAAAATAACAATGCGGGTCTTAAATGAGGCTTCGTAATTGGAATGAGTACATTCTAAATCCTTTAACGAGGAACTATTGGAGGGCAAGTCTGGTGCCAGCAGCCGCGGTAATTCCAGCTCCAATAGCGTATATTAAAATTGTTGCGTCTAAAAAGCTCGTAGTTTGAAAACTTGCCTTGACTTGCAATAGGTCCACATGGGCCACCGTTTGTCGAGCGCAAATATGGATGACTGTTTTTGCCGGCTTAATTGTTTGGCTTATAAGAGTTATCAAATATCACTTTGATTAAATTAGAGTGCTTAAAGCAAGTGTATTACTTGAATATAAATGCATGGAATGATGGAATATGTTATTGTTCTATTTGTTGGTTTTGGAACGATGAAATGATTGAAAGGAACTGATGGGGGCATTCGTATTGTTGTGAGAGAGGTGAAATTCTTAGACCACAGCAAGACGAACTACTGCGAAAGCATTTGCCAAGAATGTTTTCATTGATCAAGAACGAAAGTTAGAGGTTCGAAGGCGATCAGATACCGCCCTAGTTCTAACCATAAACTATGCCAACTAGCAATTTGCTTACGTATGTTTTACGACTAAGTGAGAGGCCACGGGAAACCAAAGTAGGGTTATGGGGGAAGTATGGTTGCAAAGCTGAAACTTAAAGGAATTGACGGAAGGGCACCACCAGGAGTGGAGCCTGCGGCTTAATTTGACTCAACACGGGAAAACTTACCTGGTCCTGACACTAGAAGGATTGACAGATTGATAGCTCTTTCTTGATTTGGTGGATGGTGGTGCATGGCCGTTCTTAGTTGGTGGAGTGATTTGTCTGGTTAATTCCGATAACGAACGAGACTCTAGCCTATTAAATAACACACAGAATCTCGTCTTCTGTGGCGTTCCTTAATGGGATCAAGTGTGTTTAACACTTTGAAACAGAGCAATAACAGGTCTGTGATGCCCTTAGATGTTCGGGGCCGCACGCGCGCTACATTGAGAGACAAAATGAGCTTTCCAGTCTTTAATAAGGCTAGTAATCTTTGAATGTTTTTCTTAATGGGGATAGGGGATTGCAATTGTGCCCCTTGAACGAGGAATTCCCAGTAAGTGCTAGTCATTAGCTAGTACTGATTACGTCCCTGCCCTTTGTACACACCGCCCGTCGCTACTACCGATTGAATGGTTTAGTGAGATCATCTGAGTAGATGTCCATGTACTTTGTACGTGTAATATTTGCAATGAAGATCAAACTTGATCATTTAGAGGAAGTAAAAGTCGTAACAAGGTTTCCGTAGGTGAACCTGCGGAAGGATCATTATTGAATCAAAATCCATTCACTCACTCAGAGAGGATGGTACCTGTATGATGTGCTATCTCACGCTGTTGGGAGAGCCATTGCAATGTAATGACATGTATTCTAAATTTGTATCGCGTACTCACTTTACTAAGTTAGTCGCGTGTCGCCAGCCATCGGCTGGTTTGACAACAATTTTACCAATTTGTGCTATTGAGATTAAAACAAAACAAGACTCAATGTGGGGGATCACTTAGTCCTTAAATCGATGAAAAACATAGTAATTTGTGGAAAATGATGTGAGTTGTGAAATTTTGTGAGCATTGTGTTTTTGAATGAAAATTTCAGCATGGATGCATGCGTGTCTATGCTGCATTTGTTTCAGTATATATCAATGTAAATTTGTCGTTACTATTGCTTGAAAGCAATAGTATAAACTGTTCGCGATCACAAGTGTGATATCGATCTTGCGTTATATGACGTGTATCTGAAATCAAGTGTGACGACCCGCTGAACTTAAGCATATCAATAAGCGGAGGAAAAGAAATCAAATGAGATTTCCCTAGTAGCTGCGAGTGAACTGGAATCAAGCCTATTGCCAATTCTTATGTTTTGTACAATAAGAGATGAGGTGTAAAGGTATCTCGTGTTCAGCAGTGGCACGGCCTAATTATTATTGAGTCAGTGCTCAAAGAAGGTGAAAAGCCTGTATGGTTGCGCCGATCTGTTGAACCGTGATACTGGAGAGTCTAGTTGTTTGAGAGTACAACTTAAAGTTGGTGGTAAATTTCATCAAAGGCTAAATATACGAAGGGACTAATAGCGAACAAGTACCATGAGGGAAAGTTGAAAAGAACTCTGACGAGAGAGTTCAACAGTACGTGAAACCACATTGAGTAAAACAGATAACTGTGTTGTTATGTGGTGTGCCTATCAACAGTCACTTCGGCGTTGCCACGTTTTGGGTGTAGGCTGTCTATTCAGCTGAATGCCTAAAACTAGCATAGTCGGAGGTGCTGTGCACTAGTGCGCACTCGATCATTGAGAAGCTATGCCGCTGCTGCATCGGTATGTGTCAGTCCGCACTTAGTGTGTAGTCACATGCTGGGTAATTGCTAGCCTTGGCGTAGTTTAGCTGTGTGACAGCTGTGGGTTGCGTTTGTCGATTGTAGCTGCTGTATCTGCGAACTGGTTTATTCCTTTTTGCGGTGAGTATGTTGCAGGACGCAAGCAGCCCGCCATCAATGGTTAACATTAGTTATTTGACCCGTCTTGAAACACGGACCAAGGAGTTCAAATGGCACGCGAGTCATTGGGTTTAATCACCCGAAGGCGAAGTGAAATGCAAACGTATTGTTATTTGTGGTTGTTCCATGATTAAGCGATAAGCTACTTATGCTTTCTGGCATTTGTAGACTACAAGCGTGATGTTTGAGACCCGAAAGATGGTGACCTATGCCTAGTCAAGATGAAGCCAGAGGAAACTCTGGTGGATGTCTGAAGTTGTTCTGACGTGCAAATCGATAATCTGATCTGGGTATAGGGGCGAAAGACTAATCGAACCATCTAGTAGCTGGTTCCTTCCGAAGTTTCCCTCAGGATAGCAAGCGTACATTTTTAGTTTCATCCCGTAAAGCGAATGATTAGAGGTATTGGGGCGTATATAGCCTCAACCTATTCTCAAACTTTTAATGGGTGTGAGTGTTCTTTCTCAATTGAAGAACGCTGTTAAATAAGTATGCTTAGTGGGCCATTTTTGGTAAGCAGAACTGGCGCTGTGGGTTGAACCAATTGTTGAGTTAAAGTGCCTAAAGCTGGAATGCGCATGAGATCTATAAAGGGTGTTAGTTGCTGAAGACAGCAGGACGGTGGCCATGGAAGTCGGAATCCGCTAAGGAGTGTGTAACAACTCACCTGCCAAAGCAACTAGCCCCAAAAATGGATGGCGCTATAGCATTGTACTTATACTCAACCTCTGATGTGCAGCATCGGTACACTCAGAGAGTAGGAAGGTAATGTGATAGCGTCGAAGGATTTTGCTGTAAAGTAATCTGGAGCTGTCACATGTGCAGATCTTGGTGGTAGTAGCAAGTACTCAATTGAAAACCTTGAGCACTGAAGTTGGGGATGGGTTCCATGTGAACAGTAGTTGATCGTGGGTCAGTCGGTCCTAAGCTTATGATGAAACATGTGTTGAATGTGTATAATAATGTGTTATCACTGTAAGCGAAAGGGAATCAGGCTAACATTCCTGAACCTGTACACCGGTGTGCTACTCTGTAGCAATCGTGGCAACACAAGTGCGCTCAAAGACACCAAGGGATAGGCTAGGAAGAGTTATCTTTTCTTTTTAAGTCACTTGTACCCATGGAATGAAGTAGATTTGAGATATGGGTAAGGGTGACATAAAGCTGCTCATTTTAGAGTAGTTTAGTTGACTCCCTTGGTCCTTGAAAATTTGAGCGTGGTGTTAACCTTGGTGGCAGTCCGTACTAGTATCCGCAGCAGGTCTCCAAGGTGCGTAGCCTTTAGTGTCTAGATTAATGTAGGTAAGGGAAGTCGGCAAAATAGTTCTGTAACTTTGGGAGAAGGGATGGCTCTGAAGGTTGATCCAGTCAGGTTGACAGTAGAAGTATTTATGACATTGTGTTGTCGCCGGATGGGCTTCGTACCCGTCTGGATGATGACCGAAGTTGTGCTTATGGACATTGTTAGCTGATTCGGTTTATTCTGATATGACTGGAAATTATCAACTACTTCAGAACTGGTACGAACTGAGGGAATCCGACTGTCTAATTAAAACAAAGCATTGTGAAGTCCAGTAATTGGTTATGACACAATGTGATTTCTGCCCAGTGCTCTGAATGTCAAAGTGAAGAGATTCTTTGAAGCGCGGGTAAACGGCGGGAGTAACTATGACTCTC